>JAODUE010050284.1:6621-18068 GCA_027564755.1 Amblyopsis hoosieri | reverse complement strand
TGTCTCATCTTTTTTTTATATATATCTCTATATATATATATATATATATATATATATATATATATATATATATATATGTATATGTACTTAAGCAATAACACACGAGAGGGAGTGTGTTAGAATGAATATCCGCACGGTTGTGATTTGGTCACACCAAGCACTTCCTGGAACTTTTTTGCCATAGGTTTTGCCTCTCCATGAACCATGTGACCGAACTTCTGTTGGCGTAACTCTCTATATCCATGGCTCTGGGTCATACATGGTGGATGTGCCTTATGGGACAATTGGAGGAATAGGCACCACATTAGTGATGTTGAATAACGCTGTATAGCTTCATGCAGTTATTACTCTGCAGTTATTACTATTATGTATACCAATTAGACTAAATAAAATAAAAACTCACACAAAGGTTTGTTAGAAAGCTAACCTTATATGCACACATCCACTATGCAAATAGCTGGCAGAACAGATTACTTTTTAGCTTGAAATCTGGAAATAACATACATGAATATATAATTGTGTGTATTCAAGGCCTAGTGAACATTCTGGAATGCAAAACCTAATCACCTCCACCCGCAGATCCGATGCAGATGCTTTAAATCTGGTGTGAGGTTACTACCAAAAGACATACATTACATACTGTATGTTGGTTAAGTGTTGAAACACACTGATTTAAGAATGTTGTATGATATTTCTATGATTTGAAATGTTTTTATTTAATATTTGTGAAAAACTAAATTAAACTGAGGAAAAAAAAATGTACTTTATGGACATTTCCTATTTATGTATGCATGTGTGTAAATGTATGCAAATATGTTGGGTACAATTATGAGTTAATTTCACAATGCCACTAATGACAAAACGGTATTCTCATATTGCTCCAATTTTTATTCCTGAGACCAGATTACAGGAGCAGGTGCTGTAACATTTGCTAGAAACAAAAGGAAATGATAAACCACACAAGCATGTGTGCATGCATATTTAAGTAGGCTACAAAAGCTATCTTAAACTGCAATTAAAAAATGCAAGTACACTTCTGTATACTCATATATGAACACTCACACACAAAGCAGAAGGATATTAGCCCCTATACCTGCAATATTGGGAGTGTCAAGACACCATCAAGCGGAGCTATATTGCGGTCTTGGCTCCGCTCACCTCTGGTATTTCTTGTTTGTGTCCATAGAAGCCTTGGAGATACCAGCGGGTCCAGTGTTATGGTAATGTTGGGTGTGATAAGCGCAGACCGCTGGTTGATAGACAGGGCCTCTAACAATTGGCTATCAGGCGGTCGTGCCTCTTGGCAATAGGGCACTGACACAAAGGAGACATAATGAGAGAAGATAGCATTGTGATAGAGGCTGAAGATGAGAGAGGCAAGTGTGTTTGTGTCAGTGAGAGTTGTAGAGGATGTGTTTACCACACAGAAAGGGTCTGCCAATCACCAATGAATCGGCAGTTTCTGAATTCCCTAAATATGTAGGTGTGTTTCTTTATTGGATGATCAAGACATATTAGGGGAAATTATAGTACATCACATAGACAGACAAACTCTCATAAACGAATGACTAAGAGCAAGTAACAGGCATTTATAATAGATAAATATTTAGAAAACCGTAAATGTGTATGCCAACAGCCGTGATTTTGTTGACTGAATAAGTGATGTGTGAACAGACGCAACACATTAGCTTTTTTATTATTTTGTGGGATGATGCTATTGCGGTGGAGTGCATCAATCACAGATTTGAGTTTTAAAGGGTCACGCCTCAATTTGAATAACCTTAGAGGCAGAAACAAGCATTATGAAAATGGTTTAAAACTAGGAAACCTCCCACAAATTATTAATGAGTAGCTCAAACTCCTCTATTCCTATACACTTGGCTCACACTGATGCACAATCATTTGTATTTCCCCAGATACATATGCTGGGGATGTGGGATAGGCTTCACAAACAAACTGTACCTTGACATATGTCTCTTCTACCTGCTGTGTGCCTCTTAGAAAAGAATAAACCCAAACCGGGAGCTGATGATAATAATAATCTTTACAGAATCGGTAATGAAAATACACCTTTGATTCACCCATATTGCAGCAGTTGTCTCGGCAACCAAGAAGACAGCCCACTATTACTATCATATGAGTATATATTTGGTGAATTTGACTAAAAGTGTATTAGCTTACAATCGCCTACTATACCTAAAACAAACATAAACCTGTAGGCCTTGAGAGGGGATGACGCATCCTGGAGGATGTCTCAATGAGAACAACTTCCACTCACCTGCATGTTAAAGAGAGCATGAGGATATATTGCATATTGAGGGCATGCGTATTGGTAGAAAAATGTCTGTGTCCCATAACAAACCAACTAATGCTTTTATCTTGGAGTTGCACATATATTGCTTCATGTAAACATATGACCTATTGCTGCTTAATACAAGCACAAAAAAGTTCCACCTTTGGATAAAAACATCTGCCCTGAAAACGAATACAAACAAATCCAGCAATATTCCAGTCCCTTGTTCACTGGAATAAAATGAAGCACACAAAGAATATATAAACACAAATTAGGGTTTAATTATGAGCACATCGAACAGCACAGTATTTATCAAGCAGTGCCAGATTTGTTGTTCTCTGTGTTAGTGGTGTTGGCACCACTGTGAGACAGCGATGGAGCAGTCCATCAGAAGCTTGATGTGGCAGAGATGGGTCAACCCATATCCTGTGATGGCACATCACCCAGTCACATTAAACAGGAGATTAGAGCATGAGAGAACAAGGATGTGTAGGGAGTATGGTGAGATGAAAAGAAAGTAGTTCTATATAGTTTCAGGCGACAGAGAGGAAGAATGATGAATATGTCGAGAGAAGGGAGCGAGATTCTTCGTAATAGAGCTATGAGGCAGACATCAGTCCCCATAGTGATGGATCGCCACGATGATGGCTTCTTGGCTTTTGATGTGATTAACAGAAACACATATACATAATCATCATCGTCATCATCATACAAACGCATTTACACAAAATGTCTCTCTCACTCTCTTACTCACACAGAGATAAGCACAATGTTACAGTTAGGAGGCGAGAAGGACCCAAATGCTTGAAATGGTAGATTTTCAAGGGTTTAATTCAAGGGCAGGAACACATATAACCAAACATAAGGTAACAACCCAACAAACACACAAAGGGTGTTTCTTAATGTCAGGGAAGGATCCTTAACGGCTGGATTTCAAGGATGCTACGTCATCGAATATCGACAAAGTACCGTTCCAACGTCTAGGATACTTTAGAATTCTACCAAGGACTCAGTCCTTCGATCAGAGGATTTTGAAGGATGCATGTGTGCATCCTTCATGTTCTAAAAATACCCACAATCCTATGCGAACGTCAGAAGAGGAGAGATTTAAAAATGGCGCAAAACGAAACTAACAACAATACGATCCATTGTTTTTAATGTTGTTGTTTAATGTTGTTTTTAAAAAAATGAAACACGCGGTTTAATTAAGAATAATGATTTTGAAGGTGGGACTTTTTTTGAATGACATCTTGCACACTAGCTAGGCCATTTTATTATGTGTTCTTCGAATGTCTTTCCTAGCATCGGAAGGACCCGACTAGGAAGGATCCATCCTACCAAGGAAGCATCCTTGACATTGAGAAACACCCAAAGACTAAATACAGGAAAACAAGACATGTCATTGGACAGGGCATAAAGGAACAAGTGAAAGCAATACACAATCAACACGAGGGCAATCACACAAGGACAGGGGAACCACAAAAAAACACAAGGAAATAGAAAAACACCCAGGGCATCATGACACACAATCTGAACCTATAGGATGGGTGTTGCTGTTTAAAAAGAACATGTGATAGTTATGTGAAGTTTGTGTGTGTGCACATGTGTCTGACTGTGAGTTAACATGTATCTAAGCAGCCAGATCTCCTTTGCCAGGCGGTGGTTCAGCTTGCTGTACCATTTCCTACTGATCGAGGCTCTTGGATCAGCCCTTAGGTCTTAAACGTAAAAGACCCAGAGGACAGATCTACAGATTTAGCTGCAGATGAAGATGCTGGTCTGCATTCCCACATTGACATTCCCATATCAGCTTCCCTTCACATTCTGCTACTGCATTACTGCTAGTGCATTGAGCTACTTCTATTAGGAAATCTGTAGAATAGATGGATTGTTTCTGTTTGGACACCCAGGCAACCTGTAATGGCTTCTGGACAAGGGTTTTATTGATCTGTGAGCAATATTATATTTAAATTATATTTTAATAGTGTTTTAATATGATTTTTAGAACGATGGCTAAAAATCTGATAGTTAAAAAAAAACTAAGTAATGAAATATAGATTTGATTTGAGATTTAAAAAAGATTTTCACAGATAAAGAATTGTATTTCATGTAAATTATAGTGCTTAGAAAAATACTTGAAAGGAAAATATATATTTTTAATGTGCTTGTACAAGACAATCAAAGCAGACCAAAAGAACACAACCTTGTCTTTAAGACCGGAACTGAAAAAAAAAACATACTATTTCTAGTTTCCCCCCAACAGTCTCTAAAATAAATATTTCAATGAACATTATCAGAGTTCTTTACCACAGGCACCAGTGTAATAGGATTTTCTACACTTTAGCTGAGGTTTGGTTTCATCCAATAGGGGACCTGATCACTGTCTGGATTCATTCTGTGTTCCATTACTCTGGCCTGTCCCAGCGACCCACGTGATGAGGAATAGAAATAGAAAGAGAGCTGGAGTCAGGCAATGGAAGACCAAGAGGAATGGCATACACTGTTTTTTTCACTGTCCTATAATGTCATACACACATCCAATTAAGCTGACACACTTTATCCAGCTCTACTGCCCATAACGTATTGCCATCCTGACTGTTGATTGGATGAAGGTTAAGTATTTGTTAGCTTTAATATCAGCTGAGACAAGTAAAACTTAAGGAGGTAATGTCAAACTTCCACTCAATGTTCAAAGGCCCAAAATAAAAATGACAAATGATTAAACTTCTCCAGCATGCTTAATGTGGCTTCAAACTGATTTACATTAAGATCCCCAAAGCTCATGAGGAAATTACAAAGCAATGTCAGGAAGTCAGTGACGGATAAAGGAAGTCGTTTTCTAAGAAATGCACAAGTCCTTTATTCCCTCATTCCTTAAAAAATAACAGCTCTACATGGTAGTATTTTGCTTGCTGCTTTCATTGTGCTTGGAATAAGATCAATAAATCACAGCCAGCAATTGTAGGTAAACATAACTATTGATCTGATGGAGGGGGGTTAATATTTAGAGATAACATGTTTTTTCTCCCTTTTTATCATAAGCATCCAGACTTTGAAGATATTGCATTGGGCCTATTCAAGAATAAATAACATTGATTTGGAGGAGGTGATAGCTTTTGATAACTACAACACAATGGATAGATGCAAGAATATTTTTGTTACATCAAGGAAATAAATTCAGTTTGAATTTGTGGTAGGCCTACAGTAGCACAAAATACTCTGACAGATCAAATAAATCTATCTTCAAGGTGTGGACCCCCATAGGTCTGCATTTAAGGCACCAGTAATGTCTAGATAATCATTATGATATGAATATTTCCTTATGGCTAAATCCTGATGAAAAATAAAACACTATTCTTCAGTTTTTTCTTCTTCAGTTTTTTCTTCTCGTCTTTTCTCTTAAGGAGGCAGGGTTATTCTTGCTAACTTAGAGCTCAAATCAACAGTATCGCTCCGCAGTGCTCCGCGGTGGCGCCTCACACGTCAAAATGCATTGTGAAGCATGGCATAGTACTACGACTTTGTTGATACGAGCGGTGTTCGCCATTTTGTTTACAGAGCCAGGACTGTGTAGAAGTAACTGATTCTTTATTTCAACATGCACAGAGAACGGTAAACTAGCAAAATGCAAGAAGATATTTGTTGAATTTGGCAAAACGTGTATTAGCTTACATTTAACTTGCAAAAGTTGACTTTACCTTTAAGTAAGAAAAATCATCTTGGAATATTACCCCCTCCACCAGTTTGGTATTTGAAGAAAATAGTGCAATCTACAATTGCACTAATACGCCATTGTACAGGGCTGTGTCAGAACACAAATTTGAACCAATTTAAAATAATTCATTTATTCCAAATATTTTACTCAGTCAATAATCAATCACTAATATAATCGCATTTATAATTTTTTTATTAATCATAGTTCTACAAGATATAAACATTCAATGTAAACAGGAATCACACTTACACACACACTACTATATTTTTTAGTAGATCAGAATGTGAGTGTGTGCATGTGCACATACACTCGCACACTACCAATCTAATGGTCACATTTCAGAGGACAAAGCCGTTGCAGTTTATTTTACTCTGAAACATGTCCCTATGTTCCCAATGTGGTGACCGTGCCCTGGCCACAATAAATCATCTCTATACTGCCTTTGCCTTTAACTGCAACAGTCTGTCTGGGCTCTAACAAATCCATGAATACTATGGACTGTATAGTCTAGTGATTGGCAAGGTCGACTGCCATCTGAAAGGTTGTCCAAAACCTGGGACATTTAGAAGATGTGGTTGACATCAAATGTAAATGTTAAATGAAACACTGACCTTTATATGTGGGCATTTAAATCCTATGCGGTGAATGTGTAGGCCAGCTGCAGTCTTTGAAGTATGTTCTGCCGGCACCATTTAATTGTGATTTTTAATGCTATGTTGGTTATAGTACATTGCCAAATGATCAGGTGTGTTGGTAGTACTGATATTTGTGTTACGTGTTGTTGTGGAATTGATGTTAGATGTTTACTAAACCTGTTGATTTCTCTAGTAACAGTATGAGGGCTGTCAATACTCTACTGGTATATGTAATGTATTGCGCATAATACCACTGTATAAAGATTCCATCTATAAATATATGGCACGGTTCTTATATCCTGATCAAACAATGCCATTTTTTGTCAGTTAAATGACGCTATATCATGCTTAGCTCTTAACACAATGCTTCATGGGACTTCTAGAGCGCATGTACACAACATTAGTTACTGATTTGCATAGTCTGAGGATTATTTGGACAGTCATACAAATACTAAAGCAAGTTTATTTGTTTGTATTTTGGGATAAAGTTATCAACATTGATTTGTTATACAAGTGGTGATGAATTGTTGTTTAAGAAAAATCATATGCTGTGATTGGAGGTGTAGAAACTAAGTTATAAAATCAATATAAAACATTGTGCTGGGCAGGTCATAGAGTAATAAACACAACATAGTATATATACCACATAACACAATAAACAACATCATAAATACCAAATCATAAAGGTGGTTTTACTCTGTGTGTGTGTGCGTGCATATGTGTTTGAGTTTTTGTGTGCTCATTTCCTGTGTGAGTTATATGAGTTGAGCGTCTGACTACATGGTGTGTGTGTGTGTGTGTGTATGTTCGTGTTTACAGTGTGTTTTATGGAAGAATGAGCTGAGGGAACAATAATAAGTCAGGTTTTACATTTCTCTCCTGGAGTACATTCTCACCTCTTCTTTATTCCTGCAAAACACCGATACACCTCATTATACAAACGCCCAACCACGGTCTATCTTTTGTTTGCATGCTAAGGCTGTAGGATTCAGATTGAAATTCAGTGTAGAGTTTGGAGCGCTTCCAGGGTTATTGAATATAATGTAAATAGGGCCTGGCATATAGAGATATATTGCCTCTCTGCAGACGTATGCATCCTCTGGCTCGGTACTTGAATAGTTATCCCTTCATTGGCATCAGAGCATGTTTGTGTATTCAGAACTACATGGGACAATGTAGTCACTGCTCATCTTTATCTAGTAGTGAAAGCCTGCTGTAACAATGACAGAACCATGCATATTGTATTCTGTATTCCACAGGCATACATCATACAGCATTACGCAGAGCAGAACCTTCTGCTCACATGTTCGTTAGATTGATTGCCCACGCACTCCAATTAGCCTTGTGATAACACGCGGATCTCACAAGCTACACTTGAACCACACCTCCTGACACGCCCTCCCATAGAGACGGCACTAAACCATGCCCACACCTCCACGCCCGCAAACACACTTAATCCTGTCTGTGTGGCCTCATGCGACAGTGGTTATGGAAAAGAATATCCAGTTAGATGTATGTAATTGTTTTGATAATACAGCAAAGTTATTGATTAGTGACATTAAATTCTACCTTTCTAAAACAAAGATGTCGTTGCAAAATTTTCAGTATTTTTTTCTTCAGATCCCTTTCTCTTCCTTTCATCTTTCATCACTTACAACATTTATTTCATACTTTCACACACACACACACACACACACACACACACACACACGCACACACACACGCACACACACACACAGTGAGGTATGTAACCACATTTCACACACACACACACACACACGCACACACACACACAAACTGCTGCCTTGATAGACCTGGCTGGCCTGGTTGTGTTAATCACTGGCTGGGTCAGACAGTCTCAGTTCAAGGGGTGCAGAGGCACACAGACAGACACTCCCATACACACACACACGCGCACACACACACATTCATTCTCAGCTGACCCAGAGAGCAGGAAGGAAGTAATGATGCTAGCTAAATGGTTTTAGCTGGGCACTCCATCATGTCACCATGGCGACCTTGGCTGTTGTGTGGACAGGTCAACCCGCTGGAGACTGACAGAGAGGAAGAAAGGGGAAGAGATGTGTGTGTGTGTGTGTGTGTGTGTGTGTGTGAAATGTGGTTACATACCTCACTGCGTGTGTGTGTGCGTGTATGTGTGTGTGTGTGTGTGAAATGTGGTTACATACCTCACTGTGTGTGTGTGTACGTGTGTGCGTGTGTGTGTGTGTGTGTGTGTGTAGGTGTGCGCGACTGCATGCATGTGTGTGTGCGTGTGTGTGCGAGTGCACGCATGCCTGTGTGGGTGTGTGTGTGTGTGCGCGCGTGTAACTGTATTATGTACCTGTACTGTAGGTTAGTAAGTTAGGTCACTGTATCATGTAAATTGAGCAGCAAATTGTGCAGCGACCGTATCATGTCTCAACGCTCACACAAACTAATACACACTGCGCCAACAGTGAAAAGCCATTATATCAGGAGTAGTGGTTACTGTATTAACTGTTGAATAGGGACAGCGCTGGGTCCCCAGTGGTAAGCGCAAGCTATTATAATTCTTCTGAAGCCATGGAATGCTATGAGCTCAGCTCTTACACACTTGACAATTTCATGTTTAATTGGCCAAAGCAGTACTTTTTGCCCTTTCAGATAAACAATTATTTTTGCTTAAAGTTGCTTTATGTGACACTCTTTCACTAGATATCACACTTAGTGGACCAAAATAAATGCTCTGTGGGCCACACACACACACACACACACACTAGCTCGGTTTGTGAAAAAAAAAAAAAAAAAACTACAGAGGAGTTTGGATTACAAGAAGGAGTCTGATGTCATTCTCTGGTCAGGACTACTCCTCTACTCCCTTATATGTTTACATAGGAAATAGTTGTTTGCTGCTATATTAATGTTTAAAATATCATATATCGGATTAAATTTACATTAGATTGTTGCTTTAGTTTTTGTCCACTGGTCTTGAGAGTGTCGGGCTAATTCAGCGATATGGTAATGTTATGAATATAGTAAAGTTAAAGGCTACCTATTATGCTTATAATTTTTCCCCCTTTTTCTTGTGTTATAACGTTTTGTACATGTAAATGATCTTAATGCTTTAGCATTATTAATCTCCAGTCTAGCTTGCGTAGCTTGCCTATATAGGACGATAACCACATGTATGTGTATGTGATAATGCTATTTCTGTATACAAAAAAGTGCTTAGAAATTAGCAATATTTATAACTACGATATTATGTTTCCACAATATTGGTGTGACTAAGATGTTCGCGTGGACAGATTTTTTTGAGATGCGCAGACAGTCCACGGACCTCCACGTTGCTGGGGCAACAAAGTATGCCGGGGCCTTTACTCTGCCAGCTGATAAACCAGTCTGGGCTGTATATATAACCTCCCAGGGCACAAGAGGCAACAGCTGGCAGACCAGAGACAAAGCCATAGCTTTCTTAAATGGAAGACGTCTAGCCATCCATCAAAACACGTGGGAAGTTCAAATGGGCCAGGGGCATGGTTTGATGTGTGTGTTTATCTGTGTGTGTGTGAAGCTGTCCATTGAAATTGCTTTAAAATGGCAGGCGCTTTCACAAATGCTAGACAGCTGATTGGACGAACCTGTTAACCAGCGGAGCCAGTTCAACTCTTGCTGAAGCCAGTCATGAGAGTGAAAAGATAGTTTCCATCAAGGAAACCCGTTCGTTGCTCTAATACATTCTAATAAAACTGATGCTAGTGTAGCACTAGGTTTACATCTTTAGGAACCGCCATTGTTGTTTTTGAGGCTCCCACATTCACAGCCTGTCCACCTAAACCACGCCCGTAGCTGATTGCTCACACACTAGGTTTACTGAACTACGAAGGATCTCAAGCTGATTCTCGCGGCAAAGTCAAACTGAAGCTTGTGAGACCAGGATGGTCTCGCAAGGCTAGCACTGGGATGCATTGATATAATTTCACTGCCACTATACTGTGGCCATTAACATGAATAGCCTACTGTGAGAAAGTTATATTTGACCCACTAGAGGGCAATACTATACTATGATAATTAAAACTTAACAAAAAGTGTGGTTTTTAATCAAGTTTGGATTATATATTATTTTGAAAGGTATAGGATTCATTAAGGTTTCATCATCCCATTCAAAATCAAATATTTTATACTTAATTATTTTCTTTGGTGCTATCATGCTCCTGTAGGTTGCCTCATAAAATCAGCTACATAAGACACTTTGCCCTAAGGCCGCAATAGATCTCATTTGCTCCTTTAATTATTTCAGTGAAAAAATGAAAAAAGGTCTCCCGCACAATGACTTCACATGTACAGAAGATAAATGGTGATTCTTGCAGGAAAGTTAAGAGTTGCTTGGAAAGACACAGTATGTCATACTCAAGGATGTGCTGATGTGGAATTGTGCTGAAGAGGATAGCAAAAAAAGGTCTGTAGACTTTTAGCGATTTTAGTGATGTGCTTAAATGAGTTAACGTTTTCTGTTTTACCTTATCTCAAATTGCTTCTTAGACAAAGTAGTTTGGTGTGTCAGTGCTGCTGATGATTCCCTTGGCCCATAACATGTAGCTTATCTTTATATCTTTGCAATGTATATAGGCCCATAACATGTAGCTTAGCTTTATATCTTTGCAATGTATATAGGCCCATAACATGTAGCTTAGCTTTATATCTTTGCAATGTATATAGGCCCATAACATGTAGCTTAGCTTTATATCTGCAATGTATATAGGCCCATAACATGTAGCTTAGCTTTATATCTTTGCAATGTATATAGGCCCATAACATGTAGCTT
>JAODUE010050273.1:0-18069 GCA_027564755.1 Amblyopsis hoosieri | reverse complement strand
CTCTCTCTCTCTCTCTCTCTCTCTCTCTCTCTCTCTCTCTCTCTCTCTCTCTCTCTCTCACACACACACACACATGCGCACAGGAGTCACGACAGTCGTGCTTTCAATAGCAAGATGAACAATTATTGTATAATTAGAGTTTGATGATAAATCATAGAACTCTTTTTCATCGTCTTACATCTCAGTCTTTCTTACCGCTGCCATGCCGTCAGACCGTTGCCTAGAGACCTTGCTTCCTCAGCAATGTAAATGTCATCATAATGTTGATCCAAAATGTTATTTTCTATCTAATACTGTAGAGTGGACCCAGGGGTCGAGGATTTTGCCTGTGACACATCAATGTATGTAGACAAACTGCACTCTGATTTGACTGACTCAGAAGTGGCGTCTACAATCACACAGTCACACACACATGAGTTCCCTCAGTGCTGTAGTACATATGACTGTGTTTCTCCCCCGGGCAGTTCCACTGAACCAGTGGGGTTAAATGCTTTGCTTAAGGGGGCACTTCCATACTTTAGAGGTTTAGCTTATCATTCTCTTCCACTGCTCAATTAAATGTCCAGAGATCAGCGACCTTCTCGTCTCCCACCCAGCTAACCTTTAGTCAATAAGAACTTACTGACCAATCAATCATGTCCATTAGCTCGAGGTCGTCTCATGCTAATTAGTCGGGCCTTTGTTCAACACTGCTTTTGACTTTATAGAGCCTTGTCCTGTTAACAGTTAGCACTGGGAAATAGGAAAACAGCACTTTAGAAAAACAACATACCCCTTCCAACCATGTACATAGTCCCTTTAATGTTTGATGCTCCTAACAAACACCACATGGTTCTGCTTACAGACAGGCATCTCTCACTCTTGTTTTTCTTTGTGGTTTACTTCTCCAAACAAACAGACTTTTGACATATTCCATGTATTGCTGTGAGGGGTTTTTAGGAGCCACAGTGAGAGAGTTACAGTGGAGGTAATGGGAGTGCTGCTGCCGTGTATTCAGGCTGGAGAGATGAGATAAACCCTGGTGCTAACCTAATATCATGCTTCCTGACATTTCTCGCTTTCTGTTGTATACTCTCCATCTGGTGTATCCATCCCCCCCAGTTATTTCATTGCCTCCTCTTCTCTTGGAGAATCTCTCTCTCTCTCGCTCTCTCTCTCTCTCTCTCTCTCTCTCTCTCTCTCTCTCTCTCTCTCTCTGGTCTCATTTGAGATTTGCTCCGGAAGGATGGTTCTGTATGTTATATGCTATCATCATCATCATACACCTTTTTTTGTGTGTGTGTGCTTTGTTGTCTCTCTCTCTCTCTCTCTCTCTCTCTCTCTCTCTCTCTCTCTCTCTCTCTCTCTCTCTCTCTCTCTCTCTCTCCCTCTCTGTCTCTCCCTCTCTGCAAGTGTCTGTGTATCGTGTCACCTACAGTATAGTACAGGCATGTGTCATGGCCAATGCATCACTGTTCAAACAGATCTGCCTCTATGTGTGAATATCCTGCACAGATCCACCATGCAATGTGACCAGATACACTATAGGGTTCATATAGTTGGCTGTCCAGGAATCCAGTGGTTTTGGTGTGACGTTCATAATAACACACCCAGCACTGAGACCCCATGTGAAGAGCCCCGTGTCCAAGTGGACGTGAGAGACGCGTCGCTAAAGGCTCGGCCGCTACAAAAGTGCTTTGATAAACCCCCGATCACACAGAGATGCGCTGCCTGGGTGTGCCAAAGAACAGTGAACGGCTGCCTGGGCCAACTGTCACATTGACTAACAGCGCGACTCCGCGCCTTGCGCTGAAAAGTTGAGAACATTTTTATGCGGGTCTAAAAAACGCTTAAAAAACGCTAAAAACAACGCGAACCGCAGTCGCGCCATACCATAGGAAAACAATGGTTTTGCTGGCGACCTGTTTTGCTAGCGACTCATTTCTAGCGACACGTCTTGGTGTGATTGGTCCCATATACATGTTAAATTATTGTAAATAACGTGTTTTTTTTATATATACGGTATAATCAAACCATTCGGTAATGCAATTTTAATTAATTTAATACAATTAAATATGTGTGTAGCACCCTTTCAGACACCCATAACAGAGGACCTATTCACTGTGCCACGCTAAAAGTAGAGAGAGAAAATGCTATCGTCACACGCCCGGTGCATCTTACGATACATCAAACCCAAAGCAAACAATGCTGTGTTTATATCAGACATGTTTGATTTAACCGCCAGAGAGAGGTTTTACACAGCTGCAATGTATTCCTGACGTGCATACAGGCATGCCATTCCAAAGGAAGGCCTATCTCAGAAGATCTCTTCAGAAATGTCATTACTTGTGGAATCTGGAGCAAAACCGTCTGATTTCCGATCCCAGCTGGTGCAAAGGTCCATAGTGTGGCGCTGTGGAGGTTATTAGCCTTATTGGTGCCGTATGGGGGGGAATGTGTTACAGGGAGCCAACAGGGTGTTAAGTCAGCGCGCCTCAGAGGTGTTTGAGGGCCGCTGGGCGTCTGAGCTCTGCTTTCAGAGAACATCCAGTAGTTTGATAACCAGGGTCTTAGAGTCTTCCTGCCTCCTGCATCCCTGTTATGACGTGTCGCACGCACGCATGCACACACACACACGCATGCACACACACACACACACACGCACATGCTCCCGCCCACACACACACACATGCTCACTACCCAGCCTTATTGTTGTCCAAATGCTCATTTCCTGCCTCTCACACCCCACTGCACTAGCTCCTAAACCTGAAACACCTTCTCACACACACACACATGTGCACACACACATGTGCACACACGCACGCACACATACACACACACACACACACACGTGCACACACACGTGCACACACGCATGCGCACACACACACGTGTGCACACAGGGGTCGGAGAGAGAAAGATTAACAATCTGGCCATAGGGGTTAAAGGTTACTCACTTCCCAATAATTCTGGGTGATTGAGGGCGAATAAGGTGTGTGTGTGTGTGTGTGTGTGTGTGTTTTGTACATTTGTGTCTGCATGTTTGTGTGTGTGTGTGTTTTGTACGTTTGTGTTTGCCTGTTTGTGTGTGTGTGTGTGTGTGTGTGTGTTTTGTACGTTTGTGTTTGCATGTTTGCGTGTGTGTGTGTGTGTGTGTGTGTTTGTGTGTGTTTTGTAAGTTTGTGTTTGCATGTTTGTGTGTGTTTTGTACGTTTGTGTTTGCATGTATGTGTGTGTGTTCGTGTGTGTTTTGTACGTTTGTGTTTGCATGTTTGTGTGTGTGTGTGTGTGTGTGTGTGTGTGTGTGTGTGTGTGTGAGAGTGAGTGTATGTGTGTCCACGTAGCGGTGTGGGCCAGGCCATGTTGATGGGGTCTTAATCAGAGTGCTTACAGCTGAGGTTAAAGGTCACAGGGGTGGCGCTGGGATTTGATTGGCCCCCTGGGAACCACAGAGAGCCTGTGGTGGGGGATGGAGGTGGGGTCGTGGCCGAGGGGCGCAGGGACCATAACACAGTGGACTTGTCTCGGTCAGTGCACCCGGCAGCCTACGCACACACACACACAGCCGACGACCACCGAGCAGACAATGGCCCAGGGGTCGTTGTTAGAGGCCAGGAACAGCCTGCCTTGCTGTTAAACCAGGGCTTACGCTGCAACAATGATTTGCAATGCAGTGCGTATACCGCTGAGCTAGTGGTTCCGAGTGTTTTTATGGGGCCCGCGACCACCAAAAATGTCATCATGGCTCGCTACGTTGAAACGTGAATACTACTTTTGCTGCGCAAAACCAAACTTCATTAATAATGGTAGTTGAGAACCTCTGACCTTAGTTTTGACCCCCACCTATGAGAACCACATTTGTCCAGTCTCTAGGCCCTCTTCCCTCAGACAGCCCGCCATAAGTGTGTGCTCCCTCTCAAGGATGTCGCTCAGCTGCAGCCTATACTCAATATATCACTATAACTAAATGAATGACGGTAGGAATGCTTTATGGAGCTTTCGTACAGTGTCCCTTTCGACAGTGTGAACGTCTTGATCTCAAGCCAAGCGTCAGGAGACGAGGATGATGCACATGTTTCTGACAGAGTTCAGAAGGAAGTTTTCTTAAGGGCGTGGGATGTGTGTGTGTGCGTGTGAGAGAGAGAGAGAAGATAGGTATAGTATACCTGCAGCAATGTTAATGCTGAACATTTTATTTGTATAGGTGTAGCTGAATTGGAGGGGATAAGTTAACGCTTTGTCTTTTATATTCTGCCGTTCCGTTCGAGGTTTTCCGTTTGTTTTGAATTATGTGGTCTCAACTGTGGCAGTGGTAAAACATATGGCTACTTTGTTGTTTTCCTTCTTAAGCGTTTATGTACTTTATGAAACGTAAATCAATAAATCCTGTACTATTTAGTGTATAATGCACCCTCTCTTAGTGAAATACCGCTGTAGCTTATAGGGTATTTGTGTATTTCTGAAGCATTTGAGCGGTAAGCTCTCAGTGGTTTGGAGAGGTAGCAACATCTTATAAAAAATGAACACAGCCGAGGTGAAGCAGAGGTTCCAATGGGGCAGTACTTCTAGGGACTGGTTTCGCTCTGCCTCTGCGTACATACATGGAAGAGACGGCTGTGGTGGTAGCCAGTCTGTAAATGTGACACGTGCATGCGTGTGTGGGTACTGTGTGCAATATGTATGCCAAACAAACAACCCTTATGCTATGTACTCATCTGCTGTAAGCCTGTGTGAGATATGTATTTTTGCATTATAAGATCACTTTTCTTGGGTGAAGTTCAATTCATTTCAACGTTATTGTGATTAACACAATGTGCAGGTACATGTGTAACGTAATGAGGGTCAGTGGCTTTGACAAAACATAAAAACACCGGAACACCTGTCTTGTCTCAGGAGACAGATGCTCAGCCTTTTTCTTCGAATCTCACCCCTTTAAAAAAGGAAATCGTTATATATAACAACAGCTTGTGTGCGAGAGAGTGAGAGAGAAAGAAAAAGGTTGATGTACAAGGGTGTTTATTTTTTCCTCTGTGTTTGCAAACTTTTGTTTACTCCAGCCAGATCTTCACGTTTCCTCGACGGAGGCCTGTGTCGCAACGGGCCCTCGCTGTACAGCCAGCGGGGATAGATGAGGGATTTCGAAATGTGTCCATGATTCTGTAAATGGTTGGACGGAACAGACATCGTTTGTTTTTAATAATATGGACTAGTGTTGCCGTGGATGTGTGAAATGGGCGCTCCATATTCGGCCATTATTACTGCTAGTATATGTTTAGTATTATTCCTCAAATCCTATTTTACTTTTTACTTTTTTCTAATCTTAATGTCATTCTTGTTTTTTTTGTAATTGAAGCTTTCTTGTTGTGGGTCTAACAAACACACATAATCCACGTCACACATATAATCATAAGAAACATAATCACATGATATCCACCAGAACAGATGATTGGTGGGTCCTATTTGAGTTTTTTTGTGTTTGTTTTTATTTTTGTTTGTTTGTACTTATGTGGTCATGTGTTGTGTCTCTGTTAATGCGTCGGTTATGTGCTTTTGTGTTTCTTCTTCTATATCTTTGAGAGTTAAACACAGTTAAACGCAGATCAACAGTTTATTCAGTTTTAGATGATGCCAATTATGTTTTGGTTGTAGAAAGGAATGCCGCTGGCATGCTGTCCCAGTCTGGGGAACGTACACACACACCCACGCACACACACACACACACACACACACACACACACACACACACACACAAACGTGCACACACACTCACACATATTCACACATATACACACACACATACACACCCACACGCACACACACACACACACACTCTCACATATTCACACATATACGCACACACACTCATGCATATACATACACACACATATACATACGCACACGTGCACACACACACACTCACACATATACATACACACACGTGCACACACACACACTCACACATATGCATACACGTGCACACGCACACTCACACATATACACACACACACGTGCACACGCACACACACAAAACGCAAAATGCACTGTAATCGAAGCCAGATTGGCAGATTTCATACTTGACTTGCAAAATTTCGCTCCCTCGCTCCCTCCCATCTATTGAGGTAATTATACTGCCATGTGACACCACACTTCTGCTATTGCAACATGGCACAATGATCCGCGTAGAGATCTGATTCATGGCAATTCAGTGAAATATACATAGAATGACACGGTTGTATATGCTTCTGAAACTCCTATGTTGTTAGGACACTTGTCAATCAAATATCTGCCATGAACTGTTTTGTGTGTGTATGTGTGTGTGTCGTCTTTCTCGGCGAATTTAGTCTACGCACATTACGCAACATGCATCTGTGCTGTAGCTGTGTACTTTAGATTTAGGCGGATGAATGGCGAGCCGATGTGGCACTCAGCGCTTTAGAGCCTGCTGGTTTTGACTATGGGGAGATTAGCAGCCTTCCGTTTGCTCGCTGGACAGCGTTTGCTTAAGGACTTAAAGCGCTGTCTGCCACAACAGCCCCGATGCTTTTCTGTTTCAGACCCAATAACTGGGTGACCCACTAACATGACTGGATAGATAGATGGAAGGATGCGTGGGAAAATAGCTACATATACTCAGCCGGCCTGTTAAGTCAAATAGAGAATGCATTTAAACAGCTTTCCACCACCTGTGGTTAAGACGCTCTCCTGGCCGCTGATTGGTCAATGTTATTGGTTAACTGAAATGCAAAGCACGGGAAAACACATAAGTCTTGGGATCTTGGGAGAGTGACCGCACCCCCCCACCCCCCACCCACTTTGAGATGAAAGACAGGCCTCCCGTCTTTGTTTTGGTTCTGCATCAGTCGTGTTTTCTCAGGAGGTGTAAGAGCCGCCGCGACGTCTTGGACCAGGCCAGCTCTCTAAAAGCGGGTGACGGAAGAGGTCGGGGGGGCTTCCCTGTTAGGGGTGGCCAGATGTGTGACCTGGAGTCCGTCACAACACCCTCTCTCCGATAAGAGCGGCAGCTGCCTCTCTCCATATGTTGCATGGAGTGGCTGGAAGAATCAGAAACGATGTCGGTGGCGGGGGGAGAGAGATAGATGTGGGCAGAATGACAAGTATTCTTTTCAAAGACAGGAAAATGAGGCCGAGGCACTGTTATTGATGTGGAGATCTGCAGTTCACATGTGTGGCTCTGTTGGCTTGAGTGGACCGGCTGTGTGTGAGCCCACAGGGCTTCCATACCCCGAGCGTGCTCTGCAAAAAAGCCATCCATATTCCCAACCCTTTACTAATCTGCGCTATAATAAAACCAGCCTGCCTCACAGACTAATATTGCCTTCCTGTGCATTCTCTATTATCGTCCACATCTCTCCCCACCTCTCTCTCTTTCTCTCCTGTTCTATTTGTCTTTGTAATATTCCCTGAATACGCTTTCAGGCAGTGCAGGTTCACCAATTTGTCATAACCTTTAAAGGGACAGGAACGGGCGATAGCGATTTATTAGCCGGGCTTCGGATTCTAATAGGCAGCAGGCTCTGCGTGACACGAACGTCTGCCCTCATTGGCCGAGAGCTGCTTCTCTCCGGCCGCGGTTGGCCAGGAAAAGGGAGATGCGATCGGCAAGCTAATGGCAGCAGTCCGGTATCTCTGCGGCCTGTTCAGCATTAGACCCCCCGTTGCGGCACGGGGCCTGAAAGTTCCAGAACAAAAAGCAGTTGGAGAGATGGGCCACATGTTGCTCTGTGTTGATTTAGCCCTCTGGGGGGGGGAGGAGGGGTAGAGATGATAAGAATCTCTGAGGGGGTTTAGCTCAACCCCTATTGTTCAACTGGCCAGGATTTGTGTATGTGTGTGTATGTGTGTGTGTGTGTGTGTGTGTGTGTGTGTGTGTGTTGGCCCTCTCCATAGGGAGTCAGCATACCTTTTTGGGAGCAGATAGATATATTAGCCTGCAGCTGCTCCAGATGACATTTGCCCTCTAGTGGACCAGGTCAAGGTTTGTGCTAAGGGGTGATACAGACAGTATTATGTAGTGTGCGGGACATGTATGGTAGAACAAAGGATGCTAGTCTATGAAAGATTAAAGGGTTAGTAAGGGAAAAGAGTGCCCTGACAAAAGATGTGATTCAAATCTCTGGGATGATGTGTATGATATATACGGGTAAATCAGTGATTGCAAAGGGACAAAGGGATGATCTGTTTTCCATGCTGTGTAATATCACTTGTAATATGGTATCTGATGTACATATGGCGCCATGGTGGAGACATTTACTCTGCACGGGAACTGAATAATCCCAGTGCTCAAAGTGCTCTCTTCTTATACAGCATGTTCTGCCATGAACGCTATCAATTACCGCCCGAGTTATCTCCATGTCCTGCATTATGATTTATCCAGTCTGACATAAACAATGCTTTCTAAATAATATTTAATCATAAAGATTTACGTTTCCCCCATGGCGGGGTGGAAATAGAAGGGAAATGTAGCATGTGTGCTCGCGTTTCCGGCAATGCAGGACACACACATGTACGGCGCTGGCTATTTTACATCAAATTAGATTTTCCATCTTTCACAGTGCATTATGCATTTAAGGCCAAGCAACATATTGCACATATTATATATACACACACACATATATATATACATATATATATATATATATATATATATATATATATATATATACTATGTGTGTGTATATATACAATATATGGCTTATATTCCAGACATGATTGTACTGTTGACTTGGTGGCCCTCAAAGTCAGACAAGTGTTACCATCTAACATCACCATAAACAGTCCCAGTGTTATGGGACTGTTTTAAATGACTCACGGTCCATCTGTTCTCGAATGTCCCAAACACACCAGACACTGTTTTTGTAGGCTGGAGCCCAAAGTGAGGTGTGGTGTTTAGGAGCTAGGTGAGTTGTTTCCAACCAAACTGCAGAAATGTCCGCCTCTGCTGTAGTAGCTGCTGCACACATTGACAGATGTAATGCTTGAGGTTGGGCAGCCTGTAGTACAACAGAGATGTGGAGCGGTCAGTCGATTACAGGCACGCCCATGGCAAAAGCTAAGCAGCTACACTGTATATGGTTCTTTTTCAGCTGTGACATGCAGGTGTGGAGGACACAATGGTATCTGTAGTACAATTTATATTTAGCTGAATTCACGTAAGATGATTATTAAAAAAACATGTTTGCCATTGATGGGGAGGGAATATGCTCTTCTGCATTTGCATCATGAGCCCAGAGTCACCCCGAAATAAAGCGCTTAAAACATTACTGGCTAGTTTCACAGTCTAAAATCTCCATTGAAAACCAGTTCTTAGTCTAAGACTAGGCTTAATCCATGTCTGTGAAACCGGACCTATATACACATGCATGTGCATGTGCAGTGTGCTATTGAATGTGTTATGTGTGTTGTTTTTGAGAATGTATTCTTGCTTACATGGTCTGTGTATTCCTGTGTGTGTGTTTGTACAGTTTGTCTGTTCTTGTGTGTGTGTGTGTGTGTGTGTGTGTGTGTGTGTGTTTGGAGGGGACAGTCCCGATCTTCTCCTCCATAAAGCAGCTGTAATGAGAACAGGATGCATTCTCTCTCAGTGCGAGCAAAGGGAGAGAGGAGATCTAGCTTCATGTTTAAACACTGGACTCTCTAATGTCTTTAGCAGAATGAACCCTGTCAACCCTGTACGGCATAAAGTATAATGTAGTCTCTATTTAGCAGGGCTAATTGTGTCTCTTGTGTAACATTGTACAGCAGCTATACTGACACCTGCCTGTGTGTGTGTGTGTGTGTGCGCGTAGGTGTGTGTATTCCAGCTCTGTCAGTGCCGTTCCCCTCCTGTTCAGGAGAACTGTGAACGGCACAACTTAAACGGTGGGAGTGTGAAGCTCTTTATAGAGGCACAGTAGGAAGCAGTTAGGCTACACAGTAGATGGGTACAGCGGCGCAGTATAGCTAAGGGTAGAGTGCGAGAGAGGTGAACATCGCATCAACATTAGCTCCCGTGCTAGCACATATAAATATGTCCTGTATGTAACCAAGGTTGTATATTCCCCTCAGCTTTGCTACTTTAGCCTGTCCTCCCTCTCAGGAGACACTGGGTGATTTACATTTGTAGTGGCTTCAGAAGTGTTTGTGTGTGTGTGTGTGGGGGGGGGGGGGGTTTAGGATTCCAGACTACTAGCGAGGCCAAAGGAAATAAAGCTGAAGTGGAAGTATGCAACCGTTTGGGACAGAAGATTTCAACACAGTTTATGCAGCGCAGACATGGAGAGAGATAATACCATTTTAGATGGAATCTGTGCCCGAAAATCTAGATTATTCTGACAGGTGATGCTGCAGAGTTTACAGCTGTGAAGAGAGACAGTTACACAGGAAGACAGACAGACAGACAGACAGACAGACAGACAGGTGGGAGCGTCATCATTCCTCATCCCCTGTGAATGCACTGTAGCAATGGTTTCAGTAAGCCTGCTCTTGTCAGCATTGCATTAAGCAATTGGAACGAACCATATTCCACTATCTGTGCGCCCTCAGCAGCTATTTTACTGCAAGAGATGCTTTAGGCTTTAGGCTTCAGGCTACATTGTGCTTTGCTTTTAAGTGAAACCATTACTGAGGGTTTCAGTGGCTCTACCACAGGCCAGATTCTAAACTCTTAAAAGCTGTAAGGAACCTGACTTTGATGAACTGTACCGGAGTAATGTGACTTTGATGAACCCCGCTCTCGTAATCTGACTTTAATGACTATTGTAGATACTGTGATTTAACAGAGGCTGTCAGTGCTAATATTTATGTACTTGAGGAAAAAAAATAAGTAAAAATGACAGAAAAGTATAACAGAAAAGATCAAGTGAAAGACTGGGAGAGAGTGAGATATGGAAACGGATATGATACATGGTTATAGGGCGTCAGGATGAAAGTGGAAGATGAAAGAAGAGCTGTTCGGAACAACAATGTGGTATGACCAATAGGGGAAATGCGAGAAAGCTCCCCTCCACAAAAACAGCATGAGAGGGGGGGCTCCTGACCGATCTTCTCTGGGTCTGAAGAAATGGAATGTGATGTTTATGGCCACGTTTGTTATTGTTTGCAGGTGGACGAGGTCTTAATCTCTTCGTTGTCTCTACCCAACCTCTCGGTCATCTTCTGGCCTAGTGAAGTCTGTCACTGGTTAGGCCTCACACTGAGCTGACCCGCACCAGACAACAACTTGTCTCTGTCGGCCATACATCTGTCAGAATGTGGAGGGATGAAGCGAAACATAATGGCCCCTGTAATAGCCATGTTCCACATTTATAGATAGTAGTACGTGCTATGGGGTTTATGAGGTGGGAGAGCAACTGTATGGCTTTATATGGATTCCTCGCGTCATTGTCAAATTCCTTTTCTGCGGCTTGTAGCTTCATGCACAACGTAGCCTCTCACCTGCGCAGCTGCCAAAATGCTCCCCCTCGCGCCCGGAGCCGCATACGGACAGAGGGCGCCGTTTTTCCAGCTCCACGTTTTCTCAAGCATGTGATTGAACTGCTTGGCACACGATTGAATAGATTTTATAGACCTTCAACATACACCACCGGTGTAGTGTGTGGGTGTTCACCAAGGCATTGGGCTGGCTGCCTTTTACGGCATTCCATTGCATCACCTCCAGCTTTTTCCAGATGGGTCAGGCTGTCTTCCCAACCATACCTCCCCCGGTCACCCCCCAACCCTCTCTTCTCCACTCCAGCCCCTGAGAATGGGGCTCTTCAGCTGGGGCAAATCTGCCGGCTTGACCCTGGGAGTGGCCAGTGTATTTCTGTGTGTGTGTCTGTGTTAGGGTTGTGGTGTTAGTGAAAAACAACTGGCATCTTGAAAGGTTTTTTGACACATTGATACACGCAAACATGCACGCACACGCGACCACACACACACACACACACACACACACACACATGCACACAAAGTTTATCATTTCCTCAAGCATGCAGGCTGAACTGCTTCTTAAACATTTATGTTTTGGGTTTTTTGCATTGTGGGTGTTGACGTGAGGAGGTGTGAAACACTGGGAAGTTATTGATGCACTAACAACTGGGCATCAAGCCGAGATGAGTGGGCTAGTCGTTCAAAAGGGGTTACACACGCACGCACACGCACACACACACATGGTCAAATGTTCTCGGACGGCTGAAATTCAATCACTAAGTTCATATTTTCTTTCCCCTTTCCTTGGTTTCCTGATGATTGACGCCACTCCCTGGCTCACATTTCTACTTGTCAGGTATGTGTGTTTAACTGAAGTGCTCTCAAAGTATTATCTCTCTCCCGCTCTGTCTGTCTTTCTCATCAACCCTTTGTCCAATATTCCCAGTTTGGCCATCACTGTACAACTAAATAACTCGCAGATGTGTCAATCATCCACACTCTTATGTCATTCACCGCGTAACACACAATGGCCTCCATATGTGGAGCCTGCGCTGGCATGGCTCATGGCTCTCACATGTTGATGTGTTGTGTATACCGCAAGCACAGACAATCTCCCGGTAAACATTATATGTTGTAAATTGCACAGTTTTCCTGGATTTCATCTTCTGAATCAGACATGTGTTAGTGATTCCTTTGGTCCAGCAAACTGTTTAACTTTAATGTATTCAGCTCAACATTTTCCGCGCGTGTTTTAATTTAATATTTAAGTCAGAGTTGCTCACACTGTGACTCTGCAGTTATTCACCCCTTCTAAAAATACGGATTTCCTTCTTTAAGCCCCCCCTCCCCCCATCCCTGAGGAAATGACTTGTTACAAAAATTACAAGCCAACTTTTTCTTCTTTCTGTTCTGGTTTGGCTTAAAAAGAGTGTGACAAGAGTTCTTAAACACTTGCTTACATTTAACCATGTATATGTTTTTAAGTGAGAGAGTATGTGTGTGAGTGTGTGTAGGTGTGTGCTTATGCGTATCTACACGTTTATAATTCAAAATGCCATGCAGTTGCCCGCTAAACGCTAATCTTTAAGCGTTTCCTGATGGGGCTTTTATGTGTGTGTGGCTGCACCACATCCCAACAGGGAGAATGAAATTATCAAGACCCTACTTTTAACCCTTCCCCCTCAACTCCTCAAATCTCTACCCCAGTAAAATAAGTTTATTGTGGTCGGGGACAGGGCAGTCAGAGTTCAGGGAGTCTGGTGGCTGATACAGACCCTCCCTGATCCCCTGACCATCTCCATGGGGTGACCCATCCCTGATAAAAAAAGCTTGATCAATCCGCCCATGTCCACCCAGATGTTAGGACAATGACATTGCGGTTACACAAAGAGCTGTGACAAACTGCATGTATACATTGAGCTTTATTTACTCTGATGGTCCGTGTATGATGGGAGAGAAGTATGAACTGTGAATCTCGCTACACTAAAGCATGTGAGCTGCCGTCTCAGCTGTACAAACATTACAGACGCAGCGCAACATGTCAGTTAGACAAAGCCTGCATGGCTTTAATTTCAAATGCAGACAGTTCAACATATAGCCGAGAGCCAATAAGTCAATTTTATACTTCACACTGCACTGTTATTATACTATTATTACAGGCTTACCACTCTATTGTACTCCTAAATTGCCTTTTAACCGTCTGGTTGGCTAATAGCGCCAGCTAGCTACACCACACTGAATGCTCAGACTACTTCTCACCTTGGGGTCCGACCCCTGTAATCGAGCTGTCGCCATGCTGCTGATGGAATAGTGCCGACGCAGCGCACAGCCCGAGCGGGGACGCCGCTCTCCCAGCGCTTCAAACGGACATGCATACAGTAGAACAATAAACTACGGCACCAGCTCTCGCGGACGACTGCAGAACTCAAACAGTCCAATAAAACAAACAGGACCTTTCCTCCCATCCCCATCACACACACACACACACACACACACACACACACACCTTCCGAGAGTCATGTCTTGGACGGGGTGGGGGGGTGGGTGCATGCTGGGATGGGGGGCCTTAATGTGCCGAGGAAGTGTCACACTGGAATGCTCTCAAAAAACAACAAAACAAAAACAACATTCAATTCACACTTGAGTATATCTGCGTGTGCGTGCCTGCGTGTGTGTGTGTGTGTGTGTGTGAGTGAGAGAGAGAGAGGGAGAGAGAGCGAGAGAGCGAGAGAGAGAGAGAGAGAGAGAGGGGGGGGGGAAAGAAAGAGAGAGAGTGAGAGAGAGAGAGAGAGGTAGGTGGAAAGTTATTCCTGTTTTCCCCTGGTTGTTGGACCTGAAGTGGACGACAAACACCTCATTGTGCTCATAAGTACCTCTGCAGCAACAGTGTTCTTTGCTCATGTTACAAACAGGACCTCTTCAGACCAACATGTCAGGAATCTCCAATCTTGTGGCAAAATGTCTCCTTGTTCCCAAGCATCCTCTTACTCTCCTGAGTCCCGAGACAATACACAACGTTCTCTCTCTCCCTCTCTTCTGGTGTTTAGTGGTTAGGCATGAGGCTGTGGTGGTTGGATGACCTGTGTTCCAAGCATGGATGTGTTTCTGATTAGTGCACATTGCCTTGCCTGAAGAGTAAACACACTTAACAGGTAGCGCTAATCCCGCAAATCAAGGTTTTTTATCCCCGGAATGCAAGGTCTCTTTTCTATATGTTCCTAAGAGGTGTGAAGAGATTGGATTCGGTGTGGATTATTCCCCTGTCTCGGAACGGGATTTATGAATATCCACTTGGTCTTGATTATACGTACCAATCCTAATTGAGTACACATACTTTACGATGCTTCTTTAGAGGTTTGTTGTTGTTATATGACTTCAGTCAGTCTTTTAAATCTGCCATTATTTGTTGTTGTTGGATGTGCATTATGATGAGTGATACAAGCCTTTAGTCTGTCTGTTTCAAGGTTTTTTTTCGTTTCCTCTGTTGGGACAGCTCATTGAAGACTGAAGCGAGACGGGTGAAAAACAAATGCCTAATTTGCATTATGTGAAGTAATCCCCAGTGTCAGATTCACAAACTAGAACATTTCTTCAAAGAATGAGAACAAACGAGCAGGTCGGTAATGGGATTTGAAACGGGAGGGCGTTTCTCCATGTCAGGCTTAACGATAACCATATTGATGGGTTTGTTTATGATTTTAAGTGTTTTACTTGTGGGACAAGACCCACTAGGTTTGAGAGAATGGCTTTTTCAGCTGGCCCTGGTGAGAGACTGAGGGATGAAAGGGAACGCTTAGGCTATCTGAAATCGTTAATGTCTCTATACGCTCCCTAAATGGCAAATTAATACAGGCTGGTTCTGGTTTCGTGCAGCTCAACCAGTCCCAGTCTCGAGGTACAGACTCGGGGAGGTACAGCGGGGAGTCTTCCTCTCCCGCCAGATACTGAATATGTTACAGTACCAAGAACACAGCACAGCCCTGTCAGATGCAGTCAGGTTTGTGTGGGAAGTCTGACATCAGGAAAGCGCCATGCGTTGCGATTTGTGGGCATGTAAACGTTTAGGGAATTAGCATTGCGCTCTGCTATTAGCAGCGCTCCAAAACAACTGGTATTAGGAGCCGTGGCAAAACGCCACCTGCATCTAATAGCTTGCGGAGCCTGCAGTGCTGATCATAAAAACAAGACTGATGGCTCTTTGCCAACAGAGGGTTAAAGCTGAGGCAATGGTTAGCTACACTACATCACAATGTACACTAATGGGCACTAGATAGAGCCAACGCACAGTAGTTCAGGGATATAAATCACAGGTGATGGCATTTGGGCAGTGGCAGAGGCAGCACCTTTCTGTGGGCTAAGTCTGGAAGGTTCTGGTAGAATTCCTGGGCAAGAAAATGACCTGTGTGTGTGTGTGTGTGTGTGTGTGTGTGTGTGTGTGTGTGTGTGTGTGTGCGGTGTAATCAACTGCTGTTAATTGGCATGTACAATTACACTCCACACACATGTTGCTTGCTCTCTTACATGTGCATATGACTATTTGCACTGTTTTGCGGTGGTAGTAACACAATCAGTCTGTATAGTGTAATATCCTGCTGAATGTTTCATCTGGTTACTGGGGGCAAAAAAAATGAGAACAAAAAACGTCAGCGAGAACCTGAGCATTAACCTCGCGGACTTTATTCTGATGTGCCAGCTCCACAATGATTTATAACCATATGGTCTTTCCATCGCAAAATGTGAGGAATGTTGGGCCCACGGACTGCTTTCAATGGGGGCATTTCCTATATTTCCACTTCCAATATAATGTCATGTCAGAACCAATCAGTTGCCCTGGGAGGAGTCAGGTTAAACATGATCCGATGGAACGCATAGTTAATTCTGAGACACAGAAAGGGAGAGGGAAGGAAGGGAAGGACGGAGAGAAAGGCCAGTCAGGGTTACAGTGAAAATGGCGCAGAAAGCATCAGCTTCGGTTTATTTTCGCCGCGAGAATCTGAAAAGCCTAGGAATCACCGTGAATGTGTTCGAGTAGCATCTGAACTCACCAATCAGCGTCTTGATAGTCACACGGGCGTGGTTTAGGCACAGAAAGCCAGACACATAAGAGACAGAGACAGTAACGACATATAATAAAAGACAGGTGTATCGCCCGTTAAAAAGGTACGTTCTTGTTTGAAACAGAGTCATGTCAATGTTGTTTTGTTGGTAAAAAACAAACATGCACAGCCGGCCCGGCATTTAAAACAAAGAACAGAGGAACTCAGATCACAACACACAGCAAGCGTACGATTCATTCTCTGCTCAGGATGCAATTATGTCTATACATAATTTGTCTGGTCGGCGAATACTCGGAAGTGAGACTCGGTGGTCCAAGTCAGTGTCTAATTGATGCTTCCTGGCATTGCCTGGGAGCTTGTCATAATATGAATATACAAATTGCCTAATTCAGCATAATAAATAAAAATAATTTAACAAAACCCATGTGAATAGCGTACATCTGAAACAGTTTCACCACTGTTTTAACCTTTGGTTGCTAGGCCACAGCCGTTTGTTGTCACTGAGTTGTCACCGAGTTCTCAAGGATATGACGTCACTGCGACCAGACGAAAATATGTTTGCGGCTATGTTTAAAAAATAGTGTAGATCACCTTTAAACCATCGCTGCAGACAGATTCAGACAGATCTCTGGCTGAGAGACTGGCCTCTATACTCTGATAAATGTGGTGTAACTTTGTGATACACCCTGACTGTTTCAACCAGGGTGGGGTCCTAACTGCTCTCTGGTGGACCCCCAGCCCAAACCACCTGCCTTCTAAACCCCACCCCATCACCAGAGACCCAAGCAAATTAGATATTTAGTTTGATATTTTCTTTGAGACTGGTGCTCATAAAAACACATTCAGACACCTGTCATCAAGTTCTAAACTGTCATATTAATTTATACAATATCCTGTCTTGGTTTCAGTTTTTCAAGGATATATCCCAACCTGAAAATGTAACGTGCAGCGTTGAAAGTGCAAATCAGTCCTGTGGGCTCAGCTGTGGATATCAGATGCTATAGTGATGTGGAAATAGATTTCTGTTCTGCTGTAAGACTTTGGCTTTCAAGCATTTGGGAAGGTTTCAGATATATTGAAATGGAATACAAAAACAGCTGTCCTTGCGAGATGGCTTAAAATATCGTGTCTGTTCATGTATGTTTGCTATTAGCAATGGAACGCGTCGATTCATGCATAACTAGATATATGGCGGAGATGTTGGTGTTGGTGTGTGTGTAAATGTAGATGTCCTCATAACCAAATGCTATTTATAATTCCTAATAGTGCTGGTTCTTGTTCCAACTTACTTTTTCCTTTTCTTAATCGGCACCCTTTCGCAAAACTTGTCAGTATTTGTGCTTTGGAGCTCATTTAATTGTTTTGCTAGTGAACTGAATCCAGCTGTTGAGCAGACGCGTGCGCGTGTGTGTGTGCGCGTGTGCGTGTGCGTGTTTATGTGTGTGTGTATGGGAGTGTGTGCATGTGTGTGTGCCAGCCAAGTGTCGTGTACAGTGAGTGTTTACTTCATCCTTGATCAGGGGTCATTGGTGCTCATTGGTCTAACACAGGGGTGCCCAACTCCGGTCCTGGAGGGCCCCTATCCTGCTTGTTTTAGATGTCTCCCTGCTCCAACACACCTGAC
>JAODUE010050262.1:0-11853 GCA_027564755.1 Amblyopsis hoosieri | reverse complement strand
GCAGTATATAAACAGTAAAGAGCAGTATATAAACAGTAAAGGCAGCAGTATATAAACAGTAAAGAGCAGTATATAAAGACACATTTGTGAAACAAAACTGGAATTCAGTTTTTCCTAATATATGAAATAGGATCAAGTGCAAGAAAAAGGTGAGTTTTAACTTGAGATAATCTCATATAAAACTTACTCAATACCAACATTCCTGACTGGCGATGTCTTTGTGTTTTACACATTCAAAAAGTTATATCGAAATTCTCTACAAATCAGAAAAGAAAATCCTTTAAAAGTCACCACGAGTTAATAAACAGTGGAAGGAGAAATTCTATGATAATGTGCGATGATGTGATCAGTATTTCCTGTGTGACTATACTTTTGGTTAAAATAAAGTTGGCTGTCATTTAAACTTCAGTATTTGGTTTAAACTGTATTTGGTTTAAATCTATGGCAGTTGGATTCTTTGTTTGAAGAAGACTGAAGGTGGAAAGTAAAACGTGATATGCGATATACTCAATGTTGCCCTTTAGTGTTTGAATTTGGAACATCTTGTTCATAATTATGTTTGTATAAGGTAATGAAGGTAGAGGGTCTTAAAACGGCAGTGTTATATTAGACTCGTGAGATTATCCTGAATTTGCAAGATCAAGTATGACATCACCGCAAATGTGAGTCTGGAACCCCTAAAAACATTTGCATAAAAACGGAAGAAATATATTTAAATCAATCTTCCTCGATGAGCATGATTGGACTACATAATGTACCTTTCCTATCCAATCAGAATCCTTAACATCAGGTAGAGAGCTGGCGGAAACCAAATAAATCAGACATACACTAGAATTATTATTTAATTTTTTCTCAATTTTATATGTCCCCCTTGTTGTGGTAAAATCCAGAATTTACGGGTTTTCCAATCTTCCCATGATCCCATCCGACGATTACATCTGTTACAGCTGTATTATACTCATCTTTTAGAGGGTGAACTCCCAGTTGGTGCGTTCAGATTCTTCCGAAATTACAGAGACATTTGTTATGATAAAAAAAAGCTTGTGTATCATCTGACATGTCTTTATTAAAGGCCCTTGTCATTCCAATTTCATACTTTGTCCCGTTGAGCTCAACATAATGCTGACTGTAGCGCTTGTTTTTACAAGCCCTAAATTGACCGGCTATCTTGAGACGACTGATTGGTTACACTGCAGATATGATGATACACCTGGAGCCAAATCTGATTGGCTTGTTTCACTGCAGTGATTTCTTCAGCTAAATTAGTCCCGCCCCCCATTCGTGTTTTACAACAACAACAACCACACAAGCTGGGAAAAAAAGTCTTAAGACATAATTTACGCTGGGAGATTTTTCATTTCCCCGCGACCGTATAATTACAGTGCGGTAACAGATAACCGGTGTGGTCCCCCATCCCCCACCGGTCGGCAAAGGCCCATACCCCAGCCTAACTCCTCCTCTCTGTTTCAGAGAGAATCACAGTGAGATTGAGCGGCGCCGGCGCAACAAAATGACCCAGTACATCACAGAGCTGTCCGACATGGTGCCCACCTGCAGCGCCCTGGCACGCAAGCCCGACAAGCTGACCATCCTGCGCATGGCCGTGTCGCACATGAAGTCCATGCGGGGCACGGGGAACACCTCCACCGACGGAGCCTACAAGCCCTCGTTCCTCACCGAGCAGGTAATGTTCTGGCACCTTTCCCTCCGGACGCAATGGGCCGGTTTCACAGACTAAGAACTATTTTCAATGGAGATCATTTTGTGTCTTTGGACTTGGTCTAACCCATGTCTGTGAAACTGGCCAAATGTGCTGTAATGTAATGTAGTGTTACTGCTTCATGGGACAGTTGAACTGTGAGTTCATGGTCCTGGCTGTAACACATTCATGCGTTTGGTATTTGACCATATCAGTTTTCTACAAGGTTGCCAACTTTGAAGGCAGACTCGGCGTGAGAATTGGCAATATTGACCAAAAATTTAGCAACACAGCTGTATTTCCTGGCGTGAGACTGTAGCATTGAAGAAACTGGAATTCCTTTATTACGCTAGCGTGCGACAGGATGTAAAAGCGAGTGGCAGATGCATGAGCGTTGGCACCCCTGTTTGTTGATTACGAACGCGTCCTGATTTCCTGTGCGCCTGCCCAACCGCCGCCACAGGAGCTGAAGCACCTGATCCTGGAGGCCGCAGACGGCTTCCTGTTCGTGGTGGCGGCGGAGACGGGCCGCGTGATCTACGTGTCGGACTCGGTCACGCCGGTGTTGAACCACCCGCAGGCGGAGTGGTTCGGCAGCACGCTGTACGAGCAGGTGCACCCAGACGACGTGGACAAGCTCCGGGAGCAGCTCAGCACCTCGGAGAACTCCATGACGGGTAACGTAAGACGGGCGGGGCCGAGCGGGAAGCAGCCACACTAGATATGGAGGAGGAGGAGGTGTTCTTCCACACGCTACTCACGCTCCTGCCTGTTAAATTGTTTCTTCAGACCCCATAGTAGGGCTGCAACTACCAATTCTTTTTTATTATCGATTAGTCTGCCAATTAGCCTACTGTTGTGACTGATTAGTTGAGTGTATTTATTTGATTTTATTCAATGAATGTCAAATCCTTGAAGACTTAAATCTGCCATCTCTGTTATGAGTGCACACAGAATGATGATGCCACCACGTGGCAGTTATGTACCCTAATGTCCTAGTAGGCCCCTGGTCCTGTATGTTCTGAGAGATATTCTGATTAAAGTCTTGAATGAAAGTAGAGACACTACATAAGGAGGCTACTTGTATACAGTCATTTTGAATGGAGCTCTATGGGAGAGTTCTTAAACGGCAAATTTAGCCAATCGTCTTCTTTGTAACTGACAAGCATTAACCTATTTAACCAACCAGTGGATCAATACAATACTGTACAATACTGTAGTATACAGGTGTACAGGTGACAATAGTGGAATAGGTCAAAGAATAGTCATGGTAAGCATAGAACAGTAGCTAGTCCTCATCAGGGCTAACCTAGCTAAACATTTGACAACATACATTACATATAATCATATAAACAATATACCAACAATAGTATAAATGCCTGTGTGCTGATCTACAGTAACAGCAGGATAGAGAAAGTGGAGCATATATAGGTGTAAAGTTACATACAGCCATGTACACAGTAATATTAGTGTAATATTCATGAATTCAGTTTGTAGCCTCTCTTAAATGTCTTATCTTGGACGGAAGGATAAAACACAATATAATGTGTATGTGGACACAACCCTAACTAGTGTGTTTTAAGCCTTATTGTATATTTTTATTTTGCATTAGTACAAGCCATTCTGCACGACGCACTGTCTGGTACCCTGTGAACAGCAGAGGGCGCCATTGTCTTGTTCAGTTGCCTTTGCCTCCCTGGCTGCTAGAGGTTCAACATCAAGTGTCTCTCTGTCTGTGTTTATGTTTGTTTGACTCCCTGGGGCCTAGCACAACAGCTAGCTTGCCGATTCACACACATTCCCCAGCAGGGCCATGTAATCCAAATAACCCAGTAATCTCCATGAAGGGTTGTGCTTGATGAAAACATGCGCACACACACGCACGCACGCACGCACGCTCATACAAACATGCCCTTTGAAGTTGCACCATTCAAACCCGTTTGCCCCAGTGTGAAATTTAATTCTGGAGAAGTCAGTGGAACCAAAGAGTTATGCGTCGGGGGCTCGCTCCCTTTTTATTTTGCTGCTCGGAGGGCGAACTCTGCTCTGTGCGCCTGAGCAGCGCGACAGTGTGCTTTTACAGTTTGCTGGCGTGGAGCGAGGAGACCCAGGGGTGCAGCAGCAAACCGCTGGAAAAAGTGATGCTTTCGCTACAGACCAGTTGTTGCCGTCTGTAGAACGCAAATATGTACAATATGAGCTCAGAGTTACATTCAGTTGTCCACCTAACCCCGTGGATGAAATGCATTCCCCCATCAGGTCAATTGAGAGTGTAACTACAATTCAATTAGTATTACAAGGAGCAGATCGGTATGCTGCTCAATGTAAGCCAGCTCCGGGGCTTGAACCCATGAACTTTCAACTGATTCATGTGGCAAAATAGCCTACTTGTTCCTGATTGGATGACATCCTATTTAGCCGCGTGCACACCATAGATGCTGGAGCGCTCTACTCATAAATATTTGGCGCACACACAGGTATAGCATGAGCTAGGTTTTTGAATATTACGTTACCAGTACCTGGTGTTTGGTGAGTCTCTAAATAGATTAATCCTCTCTAGATGGGTCCGGCACAACCATGTTTGGGAGCCCCTGCTCCAGACCATGTATTTCTACCCCAGCTCACAGTTTATAGTGTTGGTGCAAGCAGTGGGCTCAGGAAAAGACGCCACTCAGTGTTCAGGTGCACTGGTGCCTCAACAAAACACATAGTCGGAATGTTTACATGAGTTGTACCTACGCAAAATACACATCACATTCATTTATCACATTCATTTTCAGTCTGTTTTTCGTCTCCATGCTGGCTGTTTTTATTTTACACAGATCGTTCTGGTGGCCTGCTTTTCTGTTCGTTATAGGAAGTCATGGAATAATAATCAGATTTTTCTTTGGTGACAGTAAAGGAAAAGTCCAATGCATTTGACTTTTGAGTGGGAACCCTGTTTAGTAAACATGCAGCCTGTCGAGCCAACGCAAGTGATGCAAGCACCCTCCCAACCACTTGGGCAAAGAAGCAGGCTCCTGCCACTCCTCCGCTGCCATCGTCTTTCTGCTGGCAGCTCCTCTCTCCCCCATCCACCTGGTGACGTGACATGTAATTAACGGAGGCAGTGGAGACTCCCTCGCCTGTCCGCTGCTGGGGAGAGCTCACGCTGCCTTGCGCGCCTGACAAGAACGGCTGTTCCCATCTCCTCCCTTCATCCCCGTCGGTCGCAGATCGCCCTACAAGAGCATGGATAGCCCGCCCCTCCCCCGACATCAGAGGAATTGAACTCCCACTGATGCCATGGGCCGCTGCCGTTGCTCTTCAAAAAGCATTGTATTTTAAACCGATGGAATGAGCGTGTCACTCATATGCCTCAGCATATGATTGGCGTCGTCTGACTGAGAATAGCAGAGCATCCATAATGGATGATGATTAGCGATAGGATCAGACTGCAGGCAAGTGGAGAAAAATATAAAAGTCTTCCTGGGCAAATAGATGGAAGCCCAGATGGAACGGAGCTAATAGTGGGGAAGTGGGGGGGGGACTGCCCCCGGACTGCAAATAGAATGAGCGGTGAGCAGATGGAGGGTGCACGACCAGAAGTTGGAAGGAGTTAAAATGTCGCTCCCTGTACGTGCTTCACTTGTAACTGCTTAATGTAAAGTGGCAGTGGAGGCGGTATTTGCATGTCTCCCTCAAGCTCAGAAGTCATCACCGTCTGTTTGGTCGCTCTGTAGTGTGCCGATATCTCCATCTGTCTGCCCGACTTTGTCTTTGTGGCATATTACAGACGGGAACAGACACAAAAATGTCTTGCATTTGGGTCCGGCCACAGAAAGACGAAAGAAAGCTCCCTGGTGCTGTTTTTTGTTTACGAGCACCATTTGTTTTTTTGTCGTCTAGTTTCTCTCTCTCCCCTGTTGAGGTGGTGCCTGCCTTAAGGGTAGCTAGGACATAATTGATAGTTATTTATTATGCTCCCCTGCTTCTTTCTGCCCAGGCCTTCTGTTAGTCGGCTGGTGATAGGACAACTTGAACACACGCACCTCACACAGAGATTGTTTCCACACATGGCGCATGAACTTATCTTGTGACAAACCCACCGTTGACTTTTTGATCTTCAGTTCACTAGGGATGAGTTTTCTTTTTTTTTAGTTACAGCTGTGCATGTGTGTGTGTGTGTGTGTGTGTGTGTGTGTGTGTGTGTGTATGTGTGTGTGTAGGATAGGGTAGGGGTATATGCATGTGGTGTGCGTTTGCGTGTGTGTGCATGTGTGTGTGTGTGTGTGTGTGTGTGAGAAGCCTCTGCAAATGCTACAAATCCCACTCCCATCTGGACTGTGTACGTTTTGTAAAGAGTTCAACCTCAGGTGACGTGATAATGAGGACTCATTGACCAGGTTGGGAATGCAAAGGTATTTATTATCTTCACTTCTCTCACGCAAGCCCTGACTTCATCTAGCAATTATCCCTGCAGATAAAAACTAAATATGTTTATGACAGGTCTGAATTGTGGCCGTAAAACAACAACAACAACAACAACAACACATATTTAAACAACACAAAGGCATATTTCAGAAACTAATAAAAAGCATAGCTAATGAAAAACACAGAATGCATCACATGTATGACTATGCTATGCTATGGAATACTTTTCACCTGGCTTTGGCTTAGTGGGATGCTATGGGCAGTGCCTGAACAAGTGACTGCAGCCTACCTTACTGTACAGTAGTGTTCTTGGTGGGGGCAGGATGGTCTAGCGGTCTGGGTGTTGGGCTCCGGAAGGTTGTGTGTTCAAACCCCGGTGTTGACCTACCTGTAAGCATCCTTGAGCAAGATGCCTAACCCCCCCCCCCCCAACTGCTCCCGGTGGTTGGTCGCACCTTGCATGGCAGCGATCACCATCGGTGTGTGACTGGGTGAATGTCAGGCAATACTGTACAGCGCTGTGAGTGGCCGGAAGGTTAGAAAAGCGCTGTACAAATGCAGTCCATTTACCATTCTTGTGCTCGGGGTTAACACTGATTAAACTTTTTATCGTCGTATGTCGTCTTAGTGTAATTGTCAAATATTTCCGTGAACACACATATGAGTATAAGGTTAGCCTGAGACATGACAGGTGCCACTGTCAGTTGTTGATTCTGATCTAATAGGTTTGGCTTTTTTTTTTGACAGGAATCGGACATTTGCTTTTGCACCGCCAGTATTGAGCAGTTTGCGTGCCTGCTTGCAGCAAGTGTGTGACGTAAACTCACGTAATGTAGACACCAAAAATATATATTCAAGAAATAAGCTTTTATTTAATTAAATAAATAAGCCTTTCATTAATTAAATAAAAGTATAATATAGGCTATTAACTAAACGTTAGTCTCACAGAGCCAGCCTTTCCTTACGAAGTCTGGGACACAGCGCTGGCTAATAGCCTTAGTACCCGCCTAATTGACCTTTTCCAAGCCCCACCCCTTTTTGCATGTCCTCCAATGACAGTTGAGCATTTTTTGAATCTGACGGAACCTCCCGTCAACTGTCTGTTTTGCTGTAATAGCTTTCTATGGTGTTTTGTCCTACCTAGTTACAGTAACTAGGTAGGACAAGTGAAAGGGGTGGGGCTTGGGAAAGGTCAATTGACAAGCGAGGTGTTTTGATTGACATGCAGGATGACCAACCAAGTAACTCAATGACCAAGTCTGACGTTGCAAACTTGCGATGAGGAAAATTAAATTAAATTAAAATACATGTTTACATTTAAATTAGTAAATAAAGCACTGCTCTATCTTTGCACCGGAATATTACGGAGACAATGCGAACAGACAATGGTTATCAACAGTATTACTTACCAAAAGTCAGAGAGGACTGTGTCGAGCTTATGAGGGTATATGCATCAGACGTTCAGCAGAGAGTTGCTTATGTGACGTAGTGCTGATGAACGGAAGAGGTTAAAAGTGCCGTTCAAAGATAGGACATTGCATCGAAGCACCTAGTTACAGTAACTAAGGGGGGCGGGGCTTGGAATCGGTCATTTGCGCAGTCCCACTGTCCCACCACCGCTGCGTCGCTTCATACCGTTGGAAGGCGAATGTCGTGGCAAGAAGGCGTGAAGCCCTCGTTAGAGGACCTGTAAGTGGCTGAAGGTATTCCTCAGCTGTTTCTGCTTATCGTGGAGTGTACCAGAGGGGGTCCCCCAGGCGGGGGATGATGTTGGACAACCTTGCCCTCGGTCAGGGCCTCCAGATAAATCAAAGCTGGTTCTCTTTGACCAGAGTGTAAAAGGCCAGTTGGCTTCAGACGGCATTGATGCCTGTCCAGCCGCCTCAAAACTCAATGATAATGAAGCATCACAACATGCTCCTCGGTCATTCTGACTTTAGACAAACAGATTCGTGACCTCCTCCTCCCCCCCCACACACACACACATTTTCCCTAGCCCGCTGTAGTTGAGCCATCAGAGAATACAATTATTTCAATTGTGTGACCAGCATTTTCCATTTTGAGATAGAGGAAGGTTATTTCCCTTATTATACTTCTATGGTTTATAGTTGTAATAATATGACTTGAAGTCTGAAGCCGACATTGTTATTGCGGTTAAGAATTAGGTTTCCGGTCTGTCTGCTGACTGCCAGATGATCTCAGCGCTGTCTTCCAGACAGACGGGAAGAGGTGAGGTGAACTCACTGACGTGTACCCGTAGCCGTATTTTGCCCCCATGTGAGCAAACTTGGCTGCGGTGTGAGCCAGCTCCCCGATAACGGGGGTCTGTTCTAGTGAACTGCGGGTGTGCTGTAAGGGCCCACCACAGCTGCAGGCATCTGTCTCACTCTCCACGGGTCGTCACAGGAATTCCTCCTCTTTTCCTATTTTCCTTCTTTACCTATCTATCCTTTCTGGAAAGCAATCAAGACATGTTTTGTTGTATGGACATGTCTGACTGGTTAGATCATGCAAATGTACTGTAATAATGAGAAGATAGAGCTTAATGCATTTCAGTTGTAGCATAAATGGAATGCGTCTGGTCTCTTAAAGGTATAGTTAGCGATTGTAAGCTAATGCACTTTTTTGTCAAATTCACCAAATATCTCCTTGCTGTCCGCTAGCTTATCATTCTAATAAGCCGGTATTTCTACAGCTTCGGCAGATTCTGAGGGAGTAGCCAATGGCATTAAAGGGAGAGACGTTTTTGATTTGAGTTCAGAGTTAGCAAGTCTTCTCGAGAGTGACTGACCCTGCCTTTAAGTGGGCGTGTTGCCAATGCATTTTGCTGAGGAGGCTGATGGAATCACTGTCACCCAGACAGCTACAATGCATGGCTTGAAGCAAGCATTTATCCCATTTATTTGGGGTAATTACAGTTTGCTGCAGAAATATTGTTGTGGCCTCAGATTGATTGTAAGTACTTAATTAGTTCCCACGAGAGAAATAACGGGCAATATTGTGGTGAAGTCCATGGACCTCCCCATTGACTTGCATGGCACGCTGGGTCGTTCATAAAGGGCGAAAAGGCCCCCCACCTTTCTAAATTTGAATGAAGAAGTGTCGTTTGTTGAAACCTCTCTGTATTGCAGTCTCTCTGCTGACGCAGCATGGATGACTTCTGTTTGGTGTCGTGCTGTGCTCAAGAGTGCGTTTCATCGTTTAATTCCTTCGTTCCTGATTAAGTGTCCGGGGGGGGGGATGACGACAATCTAATTGTTGTGTGGCTTCATTGGATTGTCATTTTAAGCCTCTCTCTTCCTCCGCACCCCATTTAACACATCTCAGAGCCATTAGCGAATTACGATGTGTCACGGCAAACACAGCCCCTTCACAAATAACAAGTTTGTGGACATTGGGTCACGTGTGGATGCTGGCTGAACCCAAACACAGTCGCACAGGACAGAAAACAGCAGGAAGTCTTGAAGTCGGTTAGTGCAGAGGTTTGAAACCAGGTAATGCACAGAGGCACAAGGCAGAAGGCGAAATACGGTGGTCGGGGAACAGGCAGAAGCAAGACACGGAGACGACAAACAGAATAACTGATAACAGAAGCACGGTCTGGCACAAAGGTCAGCGTTACAGAGTATGTAAAGCAGGTGTGAGGAATGGGAGCTGATACAGCATGTGGCCCATACAGGTGTAGATGGTCCAGACCAACCAGGCCAACCAGACCAACCACAAGGCTGGGACATGACAGATTACGATGTGTTGCAGCCATAGACGTATTAATAGATAGACACTGTCACTGTCATTGTCGCAGTGAAGCGCGAGATTCTAATTAAGGGTGTCGCCATATTGGCAAAGCGGCTCTTTTGACACATGCGCAGTACAAACACAAGATTACGTTGCAACCTGTGACACTGGAGTTCACGACCTCAAGCCTCGTGCATGTGCGGCGTAGTACAACATAAAATACGATTTTTTTCTTTTTGTTTTGGACTGTACTGGTATAAACGTAATATTTAGCATTTACTACTACTACTGGGTGCTACTGGGTACCCTACTGGGTGCTACTGGCAGGTGAACCTGAGCGTTTGTGCTGTTTGCTAACGTCGTTGGTTCTAATTGACAGGACGCATTCTGGACCTGAAGACGGGCACAGTGAAGAAAGAGGGACAGCAGTCTTCCATGAGGATGTGCATGGGCTCCCGGCGGTCCTTCATATGCCGCATGAGGTGTGTGTGTGTGTGTGTGTGTGTGTGTGTGTGTGTGTGTGTGTGTGTGTGTGTGTGTCCTTGTTTTCAGGGTTCCCACTGGTCATGGTATTTCTGGAACATCAGGGAATTTGATCATATTTATGTTTTCATCATTATATAGGCTATAAGGGAAGTTTGTTTGCAGCATGTTTACATTTTTGTTCCTATTCATCAAAATGTTACTGGACGTGGTGTTACATCATCCATTATAACTATCATCCAGTTGAAGTTCTCTGCTAATCTTCTGTGTATATGAATTAGTACAGGGTTTTAAACCGGTCCGCCAACATTTTTTGTCACTCAGCAGCACATGAGTGGTGCATACTCATCTTCATTTGCTGATATGGCCAGCTCTTTCTGAGTTAAAGAAATTAAGTATAAAACACACTTTGACATTAAATCTCTTTAGTCATTTAGGGGTCATTTTGTAGCACTGGCAGCCTTGAGGTACGTCTGCAATCAAATATTGACATTTCATTGTTGACTAATGTACATTACATGGTGACCGTACATGAGTTCCATGTGTGAAAGACAAGTGACTATAGCCATGCCTCAGCGTATACAGTATAATCCAGTTGGCAGCTAACAATAGGCTAAATGCACGTCGTAATCTGGTAATCTTACCGTGTGGCTAGAGCAGTAACGAATACATCAAGACAACTCAGCTTCCAAAGCGGTCAAGTTTTGTGCCGATCAGATCTTGCGTGCTGACCGGGTATGCATTTCTGTTTCCCTCTGAGCTGCCTCTTTAATTAGCCACACACAGATGCTCATTGACAGTGATGCTCCTGCATTCCATCACCAGTGATGATTGATTGCAAGGCGGTGGATGCTGTTTTCCATTAATCATAATGTGCAGGCGTATGCTGACAAATCAAACACAAGGACACTGTCATGGTGGATTGAGAAGGGATCCAACAGAACAGACATTTATGTAATATACTTGAGGTGAAGGGATTTGAGTGTTAGATGTGGTGTTTATGGAGAAGAATCCCTAAAGCACTACCAAATGCTTCCACTATAATTGAGGGACAGGATAGGTTAGTGGTTAAGGTGGTTGACTTCCAACCAAAAGGGAGTGGGTTTGCTCCCCAACAAGCCTAATCTTTCTGTAAGCATCTTTCAGCAAGATGCCTGACCCCCCCTTCCTGCTCCATAAAGGGAGGGTTAGTTGTTGAAGAGAAAACAAAACACACATGCGGGTGAGAGACTTTGGTTTGCATGTGTGTTCAGCTGTGTCTTTTACATGTAACTCAGTATCACCTCTCTCCAAGCGGCACACAAGCAGAGAAGGAATAAGGCAGAGCTCAGGAAAGGTGGAGGGCAGACGCAGACTTGCCATGCACCTAGTCTCAGCCTCTTCCGTCCATCAGAACAAAGTCTGTGCTGAACGTCTGATACAGTATCTCACAAAAGTGAGTACACCCCTCACATATTTGCAAAAATGTGAGCATATCTTTTCATGTGACAACAATGAAGAAATTACACTTTTCTGCAATGTAA
>JAODUE010050251.1:0-17666 GCA_027564755.1 Amblyopsis hoosieri | reverse complement strand
GCCCCCCCCCCCGCCCCCCCCCCCCCCCCCCCCCCCCCCCCCCCCCCCCCCCCCCCCCCCCCCCCCGCGCTGCGTGAGCAATTTCATGTGTGTTGGTGAGTGTTTAAAATGCCTGAATACACCTGCGGGTGTCCCACCTGTGTCTCAGGAGTATATCCAGGAGTACCATTTCTGAGCCAAACGTGTTCTTTGCAGGATTCCCACATTTGTCAATTCTCAGTTCATATTTTAACCTGGAGCACGCTCACAAAATGTTTGTGTGGCTATAATATAATATGATTATATGCACTATGGGTGGTGTGCATATGCCATGTGTATAGCAAACATGCACAAACTGTGTGTATGCTATATATATTTATTTATTTATTAATTGGAAGATTTTATTTTTTTCTTTGTTTCTGATTTTGTGCAGTTCATTTTGACTTTGTTTTGCTTTAACAAAATGTTTTAACAGTGGAGCTTAATTTCATTTAGTCATGCATAGAAAATGGAGAGAAACTCCCCAGCTGCATAACTGTGTGAGGAGTTTGCTGCAAGGTTGAGTGTCCCAAGAAGGAAACAACCAAATAGCCTGCCCATTATGGTTACCTCTTCCCTTTGCAGTCCTCAACCATCATGTATGCTTTTTATAAAAACCCAGCAAGATTCAAATTAATTGTTAGCATTGTTCATAGACTTGGATCTAGGACCAGCTCATTTGAATCATTGTACTACACACTTTATAGGCCTAGTGCCAAAATTGCCTTTATCTTTTTTTTTTCTTCTTTTTTTTAAGAGATGCACTGTTTGCTTGTTTAATCGGTTAAAAATAATAAATTGTTAACAAAAACTGGACACTTGTTTAAATGTGTATGAACCACATACAATTATTATGGTATACTAGAAGGGTCAACATAAGCACAGTGTATGTGGGGCATGTTCTTGTATGAGGAAAAACTAAAAGTCACGTGAAAATAATTATGAAATTACACTAGGGTATGCTCAAAGGCTATACACAGACACTACCGGTGTCATGGAGGATTATTTTGCAGACAATATTACATTTCATTAATGACGTTGCAAAAAGTGCTTGGGTATGCAAACTAGGTTGGTCACGACATCTGTCTAGTGTCTGTCTAGTCAGGACACATGTTTTACATGTGTATATGTAGGATACTGACGATGTAGAGAGATCTTTCAGGCTGCCTGCACCGTAATACATGCAGTATGCCTTGATACGTCGGCAGTGACTTCATACTAATTTTCCATGTACAGCGGTGTTGTAAAGAAGGATGAATACATCGCCAAGAAAACGATCGTCGCCTGGCTTTTTTTCTGCAATATATGCGTTAACACGTCAATTGATTCGAAAGGTAACGTATAGTATTTAGGGTGTTATGCTGGGTTACCGTAGGCTAATGCGACAAAACACGTTATGAAGCAGTTGTGTGCTCATAGCTACATTGCCGAAGATATGAATATGCGTTATATTACACGAACATACGTACGTTTTGGTGAAATACCTATGTTATTTGTGTTCACGATACACGTACATACAGGATATATTTTGTACATAATTGAAATTGGTGACTGACGAAGCTAGCTACGGACAATAAACCCAATATTTCATAATGCATCGTGAGCTGGAAAATCCATTGGTGTCAATGCACATTAATTCTCTATGCAGGTGGCTATAGGTGTTTTATTTTCTCTTTTTTGTATTATTTTATTTTGTTAGAAATTGTATGCACCAAATCTAGTACCGTAGCCTATGTCTCCGTTATTTGAATTTACCTTATACAAATTGGTAGACTATGAGAGATAACTTAAATTCTCTCTCTATATGGAGTCGGCAACGGCGGAGGTGGTGGATTGTGCCCATGGTCTTCCCTTCCAGAAGAATGGCGTTTAAACCAATGAGCGTGTGATCCTCCATCCACTCCTGTTAACAATGAATGCCACTGGTGCACCGCCACACTTGGCGGGTGTACCAATAAAGCATCAGAACCTGAATGGCACGCTGGGCCCTCAGGCCCCCTCCTCTGGCTGGGCCGTGATTCATACGGCCACTCTGACCTCCTGCTCCTTCCTCCTCGTCTTCATCTTCTGCCTGGGCTCCTACGGCAACCTGGTGGTGTTCCTCTCCTTCTTCGACCCCGCCTTTCGCAAGTTCCGCACCAACTTCGACTTCATGATCCTCAACCTGTCCTTCTGTGACCTGTTCATCTGCTGCGTCACCGCCCCCATGTTCGCCCTGGCGCTCTTCCTGGACGCGGGTGGCGGAGGCGGGGGGGTCTCCAGGAGCTTCTGCTTCGCCTTCCACCTGACCAGCTCGGGCTTCATCATCATGTCGCTGGAGACGGTGGCGGTGATCGCGCTGCACCGGCTGCGCATGGTGCTGGGCCAGCAGCCCACGCGCACCGCTTCCTTCCCGTGCACGCTGGCCCTGACCGCCCTGCTGTGGACCTCCAGCTCCACCGTGGCCGCCCTGCTGGCGGTGCGCGCCTACCCCCGCGCCGACGCCCCCGCCGGGCCCTGCCTGCCCCACCTGGGCCTGGCCGGGGGGCGGGCCCGGGTGGTGCTGTACGTCTACCTGGCCGACTTCGCCTTCTGCGTGTCCGTGGTGTCCGTCTCCTACCTGACCATCGCCCGCGCGTTGCGCAAGAACGCCAGCGTGTGCAAGTGCCCCGCGGTCGCTGTGGATGCCACGTGGGCCCCCCCGCCCCTCCCTCCCCCGCTGGTCGCCGCGGGTTTCGAGGGCGCGCCGTCGGTGGCAATGGCGGTGGCGGCACCCCCCTCCCTGTACCGCGGCCGGGCGTGCGACAAGCTTCGGCACGTGCGCACGCACTCCTACGGACCCCCCGTGGCGGTGCCGGGGGGCGCCGCCCAGGGGGCTACCTGCTGCCAGCTGGTATCCGCGGGCAACCTGGCCACGGCCAAGGACTCCAAGGCGGTGGTGACGTGCGTGGCCATCGTGCTGTCCGTGCTGCTGTGCTGCCTGCCCATGGGCGTGTCCCTGGCGCAGGCGGCGCTGTGCGTGGGGAGCGGCGGCGGCAGCTTCGCCCGCTACCAGCTGGAACTGTGCGGCTTCGTGCTCATCTTCCTCAAGTCGGGCGTCAACCCGTTCGTCTACTCCCGCAACAGCGCGGGCCTCCGCCGCCGCGTCCTCCGCTGCCTCCAGTGGGGAGCGCTGGCCTTCCTCTGCTGCAAGCACAAGACGCGGCTGCACGCCATGGGCAAGGGCAGCCTGGAGGTCAACCGCAACAAGTCCTCCCACCACGAGACCAACTCGGCATACGTGCTGTCGCCCAAGCCCCAGAGGAGGCTGGTGGACCAGGCCTGCGGGCCCAGTCACTCCAGGGAGGGCGCGGGAAGCCCCAGGGCCTTGGGCGGACGCAAGCCTCGCCCCCCTAGCACCTCCACGCCCATTAACACCCGCATTGAGCCCTACTACAGCATCTACAACAGCAGCCCGTCCGCTGGAGCCAGCTCCCCCAACAGTCTGCAGCCTGTCAGCTCGCAGGCCTTTGGCTTTACTAAACCCTATGTAGCCATGCACTATCACACCCACCAGGACGCACTGCAGGACTTCGAGAGCACCTCTGTGCACCAGATCCCCATACCCTCCGTCTAGTAGGAGACGAGATAGGATATATGGACGTCATGCCTGGGATCACTATTAGCTTGCTGTTATTCTTTGCAGTGGAAAATGTTTGTTCAATTCACTTCAAGTGGTAAACATTGATTATAGGGGCCACTGTTAAGGACTTTGTGTGGGAAGGGGAGGGGGGGGGGGGTGGAGAGTAGATTTGTGATGGAAAAGTGTTACCGAACTGACTAATCTATTTTTACAGATATGACAATTTCATATGGTTCACTGTCTTTGTCGTCATATGAAACATGTCTGTGGACAATGTTGTACATTTTATAACTCAATAAATGTTTGGCAAGTGCAATGGTTCTGAGTGTCACTACTACCCTGTCCCTAATGAAGTGTCTAATTGACAAGTAACCATTGACTGTTTAACATGTATTTTACAAATGTATTCTAGGTATGCAGTATTCTTTGCTATAGTTGGCAAGTACAGCACATTTTATCAAAGTCTGCAAATTGTTTAAGTGCTGCTTTTGCGTTTTCATAAATTGTTTTTCATATCATTTGATTAGTTTCAGTTGCATTTCTACCGCCAGTTTTTAGGTTCGAAATAACTGTCGTACTGCTTGAACATATCAATTGCATTAACTGCGGCAGCACTGCCCCCTGGTGGCTAATTGACGAGATGGATCAGTCGCACAACTTATAAAAAAGATAAAGTTCCTATATTGATACTTCGCAAGGTACCGTATTGACGTTTTAATTTGTCTCTTTAACATGTTTGTCATAAGTAGATTTCTCACCGTAGTGTTATGTTCTGGTAACATAATGAAACACAGGTTTTGACACATGTATTATCAATTCATATTTCATACAATGTAATTATAGACAGTAGTGATCAGAACCAGCCATGAGTAATATTTTATAAAAACACATCTTATATTTGAATCAAAAACAATCATATGCCATTTGACAGCATAAGCTCCTTAATAAATTAAGCTCACTCACCCTTTAAGATAACATAACTATCATAGCTGCAAAATACTTCATATACGTTTTTCATCATTTCTACAGTGCAGTGCCAAACAAGTCAAACACCTAAATCAACTGAAATTACCTCAACAGCAACACATATATACAATCCATTGTGAACATTGTTGATGCCCCTGAAGATAATGAACCCCCTGATCCATTGTTCTGCTTTCATTAAAAACCAAGGTAAAGAATAGATATGAAGAACAGGCCTTTGCGTGGGAGGTGTCTGTCCAAGTGGATTCTGCTGTCCCAAGGTCTGTCCACTGTGTCATGCAACCCTTTTCACACTCTAGTGTAGTGGTTCCTAAGTGGTGCGCCATCCAGGCATGTAACCAGTACCAGGCCTTTATAGCAACTACAACAGTAAAGGCTCTCCCATTCTGCTTGGTGGTTGATTAACGAGTGAAGCTGGCAGGAATAAATATATGTATACTGCTGCCTTTGTGGCACATAGTGGAGAACCACAGGATAAGCATGGGCTGGAGACACAGACCTGGGTTCCTTTCTAAGCATCCTCAGCCTTTTAAACTCTTGTTTGACCTTCAAGTGCAGTTTCACAGGCATCTGTTAATCCTCCATAGTCTGTCTTTCTATTGTCAGATGTGTCCTCCTGTCCATCAGCACCTCTCCTCCTGATGTGCTCTCTGTGTGTTTAGCTGGAGATGGATAGGAGGCCCTGCTCATCGGCAGTGTCAAGAACTCTGCATATAACCGGTGACTCAACCTGATCAATACAAGCACACATGCAGACACAAAGCACACATGCAGACATAAATCTGTCACAGATGCTCTGTTCAAAATCCTATTGTATTTCTGACAGACACACTCATAGATGCGTGAGAGTGTGTTTGTGCAGCAGTCAGTCACAGCTGAACCTACCCCGAGGATGTACTGGCAGGCCTGAGGCTCCAGCATGTAGATAGTGACTGCATGGGGCGATTCAGACTCCTTGCATCTGACAGACAAGAGCACGTGAATAAACATTCACCTAAATCAAACGGAGCAGACGTCACGGTCAAAGAGACAGCACACAGGCTTTACGTACTTCAGCTTGACTATGACCTGTCTGGGCTTCCCCGTCAGGTCACACACATCTCCATGGCCATAGAAGTGGGAGACTAACCTGCAGTGGCGAAAACAATACAGTATATTAACAACAAAGGCAAAAAGTGCACAACACAGATGATGATGATACAACAGATGGCATACTTGACTTTCTGCACATCGTCCTCCTTCAGCTGGTATGAGCGGGCGACATTGGTCTTGGCCCATTCAAGATGCTCTCCTGCATTCCAGTTCCCAACCACGACAATGTTCTTTCCTTGCTCTTTGTCCTGGGAGACAAGGTGCGCAGTCACTCACGGATTAACAGGAGCAACCAAAACATAATCAGTATCATATAAACCAACAGTAGCTAGGTTTACATGGACCCGGCTAGTGTGCTACAACAGTAGCCTAAAACGAGGCATGCACAGAAGAACGCAACCAGGAAGTATTCGGGTTTAACAGTCTATATGGTAGAAGTCTTCTTTAAAACAGGTTATACCAGCCCTCTGCTTCAGAATGACATTTCAATCACGTTGGGCCTTTCTCTTCCAATTGAGGTGTTTTTATATGGAGCATTTTCTTTCTGGTTGGGCGTTTAACACTATTCCAATAGAAATAATAGGGTCCATGTAAACGCAGCTAGTGATAGTACAGTAGGTCCATACCTCATGGTACTGGTGAACATGCTTGCCGTAGCAGAATTCATACTTCCACCAGCCCACCCCCTGCAAACACACAGGTTAGGACCACCACATAATCACGTGCGTGCACATTATTTAACACTAAACAAACAGACAAGTGTACAGGGGAACGCGTAGCCTTTACCCCGTGCAAACAGTACGAGCCGCTCAGGAACTCCTTGATCAGCTGGTCGTCCGTCAGCCGGGAGATGTGGGTGGTGCCCACTGTGTCCTGGTTTTGGCGGCCCACGGTCTTTGGGTTTTGGGGGGTGGTGTTGGCCCCCACCGTCACAGGTTACACACCCTCCTGCGTTTTGGACAAAAATGTTTTAAAAAAAAAAAAAAAAAAAAAAAAAAAAGGTGAAATAAGTCATTCTTCACAACGCTGGCTAACTTGCTAACAAAGACACCTCTCCCGTCCATACCAAGCTCTGCCTCACACATTAGATATGCATTGTGAAGGTTAGGGTGGTTGTTTTGAGTGGGTTCCTGTTTACGTAGCCAGGGCTGTGTAGAAGCACCAGAATATATTTTCAGCACACACAGACATGCAAGCTAGTGGAGTGTAAAGAGATATTTTGTGAACCAAAGCCACAGCAGTGGGGGTAGAGAAGGATGCCAGGTAATTCAGAAGATGCTGGTTCGAACCCTGCTAACTCCTCACCAAGTGTAGAGGTGTCCTTGAGCAAGACACCTCCCGGTGGTCAGGTGTTGTCTTGCACGGCTGACGCCACCATCGAAGTGTGAATGGGTGAATGTGAGGCAATGCTGTACAGTGCTTTGAGTGGCCGGACGGTTGGAAAAGTGCCATGTTCAGTCCATTTATCATCCACCATCCATTTACCATGCAAATGTGTATTAGCTCACAATTGACCGATCCCAAGCCCCGCCCCTTTCACCTGTCTAACCCCCCACACACACACACCAAACCTCTTGCTCTAACCACTGGTCTGTACCTTTGGTGCTCTCACCTCCGTGGTCTCGGGAGCAGCACTGAAAGGTGGCTTGAGCTGGTCCTCCTGCTCCATGGACAGCTGGCTGAGGCTCTGAGGCTTCAGAGGAGAGCCTGCCAGAGCCTGGCAGAATATGGCATTCACTGGTGATGACTTGAACCTGGCAGGGGAAGGTGACTTCATCAGATGTTTGACCTATGCATTAACCAGTATCCAGTACTCACAAACAGCATGGAATAACACACCAAGTATGCATAGTATAATCACACAATCGACAATACATCTAATATATATTAAAACACAAATGTTAAAAAATTAAATACAAATTTTATATATACATATATATATATAAAAATATAATATATGTATTTTAGACTGAATAATCTAAAATATGTATGTTTGATTTTTTTTCTTTTTGGGAAATGATTTCTTTAAAAATCATTTCACGACCCTCATGAAAAGTATTCTATGACGACATGCCATTTGAGATCCGCTGGGCTACACAAAGTATTAGCATAAAGAAGCTCTTCTAATGCGGCTACACGCTGCATCACTAAGGCAGACACCGAGGGCCCTACCTGTACTGTGGATGAGCACAGAGCAGCGGGGTCAACACCACCACCTCATATTCACACGTGGTGACCTCGGCAACGGACAGGATCTCGTGCTTGGCCTCTGGGTGGCACACGTACAGCACCGTGGTGGTGCGGGGCTCGTTCTGTTTCAGCACACAAGGGGTGCCGTTGCCCAGCTCCATCGGGTAGTAGGGCGTCAACTGGCCTTCAATATTCTTGGTGGGCACCTATACTCTCAAACAAGACATTAGGGGACGTGAAATGGTCAAATCTAAAGGTTTTCACTGCTGGGTGGTCGGTTGTGTTTTCTGAAGGGTTTTGAAAGGGCTGGACTAATTTTTGTATCTGTTCAACGAGTCATGTAGCCAAAGTCCCTCTCTGATAAAAGTATTATGTAGATTAGGCGCCAGGTATGATATTGTTTCTGGATTGTAGCCAATCGCCTGATCTATCCTCCCATTTGAAATCAGATTGCCAATCAAGTTAGCAAACCTACTGTGTGCTCAGTACAGTGTTTCATTAGAATGATAAGCCTTTAAAATACATTATTCTAAACAATTAAGAAACATACGGTCACGGAGGTGATTTATAAATATGTACAGTACCCGTTTTACAGTTTCTGCCTCCTCGACTTTTTCTGAAAAAGAAAAATCCAGTTTTAGTTCATACAGACAGAAAAATATTAGTTATAACACGCTACATTAATCCAAACCACTCTCACCTGTCCCGGTCGAATGGCTCTGTTGCCCCAGGTTACCAAGGAAGTACTCCTGAACATTGATTTTCTAATGGAAAATAAGTCATTGTTTTATCATAAGCATAACCATTGGAAAATAATTTGTTTATTTCAGCAACACGCACCTGACCAGTGTCCTTCTCTTCGTGGTACTGCCTTATGTGTTTCCCATGACAGAGTTCATACGTCCAGTATGACTCAATCTAAGATTGTCACGAACAAAAAGTATAAACATTCCAAGTGAAACGGTGTAATTCAATGTACCCCTTGGGGTACTGGAATGAAATTAAAGTCATAAAATTTGATCATTACAAAATATTGTACTGCTTTCCTAATTTCTTTTGAAATAGGCCTATGCAGAGAGCAATGAAATCAATGTGTTTCTGTGTCAAATGTTATTGAAAACTCTAGCTCTCTCTAATAGGGATGGCACAATCCAGTTTTTTCAGTCCCGATACAGATACAGATACCGGCACTTTGGGTATCAGTCGATACAGAGTACCGATCCGATTCCAATGTTAAATTAAGTTTTAAGTTAAATTGCAAAGTAAATGGTAGCCAATCTCTATTTTAGGACTTTTAGAAACCTGCTGCTGATAGTGTGGCCTGGTTAGGTTAGACATGGCTGATGCTTGACAGCAGACCTACATGTGTAAATTAATTTAAATGAATCAGCCCCATAGATCGGTTACAACTGTCCAATTGTCACCGATACTAATCCAGCTATTTAAGTCAGTATCGGACTGATTACACAAGCTCTTCTTGACCTATTCTCACTTTCAGTGTCCACATGCAAATACTTGGTTAGAGAATAAAGAAGGGAATTACCCGGTACGAACAGCTGCTCTGTTTAAAGAGTGTCTCAAGCAGAGCACCTGGAGCTGGCCCTTTGTACTCTTTATTCTCATCCTGAGGCAAATGCAAATAAAGAGAAATAAACACCAATATTAGACGATGTATTAGCAAAAGCATATTTAACAGCAAAAACCCTTTTTCTAGACTGCTTCCTTTTCTTCTGTTTTGAAAATGTATCTGACACTCCAGGGGTTTTTATACTGTATACTGTAGCCGTGCTTTATGCAACTGAGCTGCACCTTGGGTGTTTATCCAATATACCTTGGGTGTTTATCTAAATCTGCACCCAAACTCTGGGTGGTTAGAAAAACAGCTAGGTTACCTAAGCGAGTCATCTAATCTTAATATAACCAAATGCAATGTAGACAAACAGCAGGTTAATCAAAACAGGAATACATAACTTTTCAAACCCGTGGGACAACAAAACCTACTGTAGATACTGTATGAATCATATTTTAAATGATATACATAGTTCTATTACGCGGTAGCATTATGTTTGTCACCATGAAATCAGCCACCCACCGCATCACTGTCTGACACGGATGGCAGGATACATTTGTATTTCTCCTTCTCCGTTGTTGTCATGATGACGAAGTCATCTTCTTTGTAAATTGCACCAGCAGTTGGCTGAAATGCATTAAACATTGTTGAAGTTTACTACAAGATGCAAGAGAAACATTCATTCACAGAAACATCAAAGCAACTGTAAAAAGGTACCGTAGTACACAGCAACTGTAAACCGATACAAATTGAATCACATAATAGTCAAGATTCAAGAAAATACTCGAAGTTGGCAGTACATACCAGCGTAAATTCAGACCCTGGCCAAGTGATTTTAAAAGGGATTTCATCGGTATATGACGGATATCCTCCTCTGTTCGCAGAGACACTGCTGCAAACCTCAAGCAGACCACCCAAAATAACAACCAACAGCCCATCCATTATCGCCCCGGCTGGCTGCTGAGCTCCTACTCAACACGCTATGGTTGTTCTGCGCATGTAAATGACAAGCAGCTTTTTCCACGAAGTTTCAGGTAAGCAACCGACCGACTAGCAGTGACGGACGTCAGCCTGATGTCAACATGCAAGAAAGCACCGGAAGTTTGTCATATGTTTGCCACGTCATTTTTCAAACGCCATTCTAAAAAACAGCGCCCCTGGTGTGCAGAGGCATGGTATGTGGAGTAGCAATGTCAATACAAAAAATACAATAGATCAGATTTACAGTAGCCTAAAAAACGAAATACAGTACAAAACTGTGAGGAGTAAGAAAATCATATACATTATTTTTATGTAATAATGTTGCAATACATTTTTTGTAGGGTCTTAGTTTTATGACTAATGTAATAAAAGAATAGCCTACTGTCTCAGAACCTACTGATGGCATGAGAACATCTCTGTTTCAAAGAGTTTGTAAGTTCTTATTGATGATGATATTTCTTATTTTAAACATCACAATATGACATATTCAGAATATTTCTGACACTAAATCATGTTTATTGGAAGCATGTAGTTTCAATCATTATTCCTGGCAGTTTTGAGAACATACCTTATTTCTGCTCTCTAGTGGACGGTTATACGTATAACATTAATGACATTTTATTTATTTATTTTATTAATGCAATAATATATTTAGTTGCTGTGTATCAGCCTTTGGCTATTAATAAAAGTGGGCAGAAAGAAAACGGTTGTGTTCATTAAACCATCATCATTAAACCAATTATAATAATACAATCATTAACAAACGCAAACAGAACATGTTCACCCATTGATGTGACTCTGGAGCTGCAGTGTTAACTAAATGTTTTTATCTAGCCTAATTCTTGAAACATAAATATAGCTTTTTATTTTTATTTTTATGATGAGTTAATCCATGGTGAGACATTTAATTAAGATACTGGAAACAGGTAAAACATGTTTCCACCTGTTGGTGGAGCTGTTGACATAAAGGTGGATAACTGAAGGCAGGAGCTAAGATTAAAGCAGCGATTTCAGGAAAAAGACAGAAGAATTAGGTGGAGAAATGAATATGTCTGAACGGAAGGATTCACAGCAACATACATATGTTATACACCATGGCTTCCCAACTGTACTTAAGAAGTGCAATACATAGGACTTGGTTTATGTAAGGGGAATTTCTGAATTTAAATATCTGGGCACATTAATTATATATCTGTAAAATATAATTTTAAAATTACATTTTTTTTTCAATGGTAGTTGATAATGTATCATGTTCATAGTAACTTTAACAGAGAGCTCTGCCAAAGGGAAAAAAAGAAAGTGTGTGTGTGGGGGGGGGCTTCTAAGACAGAATCAGAATCAGATTTGTTGACAAGAGCATACAACTTTATTTGCTTAACAAATTTGATATACATATGCAGCCAGTTAAATGTGAGATTAGTGGTTGTAAACCAAGATAATACAAATTAGGTCAAATTCATTGAAGATCACCTCACAGTCCATGGTCTGTCTGTGTGCATGCTGAATAGAAATCTGGTGTTTCCACCAGATTAGGCCCAGTAGGATGTGGCGACTGCAAACATTCCCCAATGGAGCGTACCTAGTGAATTAAATCCAATCAAATCAGAGGCTGCACCAAGTAAACGTCTCACATAAAGTGTTTTATAGTCATTTTAAACTACAAAATACAAAACACTAAAGTATTTTGATAGAAAATATGAATCCATTTTCAACAAGAAATACAATTGACAAAATACAATTTTGTATTTCATGTATCATAAATACTGCCCATCCCTGGCCTATAGTATGATGACTGAATAATTAAGCATGATACATGTCCAGATTAGGTAAAACAAGTAACAACTAGGCAAGCCTAGTTCAAGCCGTGGGCATGAGCCAAAACTATGGGGCGCGGTTTGAAAGTGCATTGCAATGCTCTGTTTCTGTTGGGGATGTAAAACGAATTATTCAGAGAGATTCAAACTTAGTCATGTACATTTGGGTACGATATCGCATATAGGTTTTCGCACACTTTGTATTTGACATATGTGGCAACTCCCATATGGGATTAGAGTAAAGGGAGTGTTTGCCAAGGGAAGAATGTGAGTATAGTCAACAGGCCATACATCAGTTCATAACAATTAATTGAATCAATACACTGACCATGTTCAGTTAGAAAAGGTTAGTCCTGCAACAAACAAAACCCCCAAATGAAGACATTGCGCTTGGACTTGCTTATCCCATGCTAGCAATGATGCCACCAGATGTTTATCTTTGTGGTTGCTACAGTTAATACCCAAATGTGTCAAATGTGTTACTAGTTTAACTGTGAAAAAATGTAATCTAACATCAAGATAAATCATAAATGAAATGTTGCAGCAACAATAACTATTTTAATCAGCCTATTTGCTTGAATGCATACATATTTTGCTTATGTATTGATTAGATAGCCTGATTAGTCTAGTGCAAGGAACACAAAAAAATAGGCCTACTCTAATACTGATTTTGGCAAGTTGGAATCATAACGTTTCACTTACTAATTCCAAATGGAAAAAGAAATGTGACCTTTAATTGACCGCAAATAACTGCAAAGACATACGTATATATGTAAGATATTATTTCTCACAGGATAACAGACTGTGTTTTACCCAGACAAGTTAAAATGACTTCTGTCAATAACCAAATTTGTGAACAAAATGAAAGGAAAAAGTGACTTTGGCGACAGCACGAGACCCTACATTCTCCAAGAAGTTCAGTTGCTTACATTAATTCCGGTTATATTCTATTATTGTGTACATGACCACACACAGCCATATCTGTTGGGTCGTGCTATGCGTGTTTTATTCAAAGGTTCACAAGAGATGTGGTTGTTTCCACTCGCCAGGGTGTTCTCGGGAGCTTCTAGTCTTGCCTCTCAGCTCCGCCTCCTTCTGGTCTGCACAGATGATTAGTTATTGCCCACACCTGTTTCCCATCACTGAGTCCCATAAACCACACCGCAAGACACTCTCTCCCATACAGACGGTGCTGAACCACACCAACCCCTTTACACCCACTGATAGCACATTTCTGTAATGTTGGCCACAAGGGGAGGACTTACTGAAAATGGGTCCCAGTACAGTAATACACACAGCAGTGTGCCTAATCCTGTTGTGCTCCTTGGATTCACATTCAAACAGAAGGGTTATGTGGCTTTTATTCAATTGTTTCTCGTCATAACTGAGGGATGATGATTTACAATTGAAGGTTTAGTACGATTAATACATTAATTAATTTATTGATCATGAGAAAGCTTACCATTTAACATTTTAACAATCAAATAGCCTATTTGGTTGTGGTGTTTATTGTAGAAAAAAAAAACCCCGTTCCAATTGATTGATTGAACAAAATCTTAATTTATGTTGTGTTTTTTAACCTTAGTTTTATTTTAATAGGTTCAGGTAACTTCTGATAAAACTGTGTCATCATTTTGTACCATATTTAACAATTTGTTGAGTCAATTAGTCAAATACATAAATCAGCTATTCTAAAGGATTAATTGATTATAAAAAAAGAAACCTGCAGCGCTTCTGCTCAAGTACAAACATATTATGCATGTACTGCAAAGTACCTTTTTGAATACTTATGGAATAGTGCAATGAAAGAACATTTTACACTCTATGCCTTTAAGGTTATAAACCACCAGGGAAATGGTAAAGGTTCTTGTCACATACATTTACAACCAGAGCACCAGTACGGATGGTGGAAGTCACTACATTTCAGTGAATGAAAGAAAATTAAATTCATACAACCACACAAAGTCTGTTAATGTGTTTTACCCCCCGTGACTCTTTTTTTCCCCACACTCGAGAAACTTGGTAAATCAATAAACTTTTGTTCTACTTCTAAGGACTCTGGGCATAACCGAAGGGAATAGGGAGGTGGAGGCTGAGAATGGGCAGGACGGCATCCCTGGTGGGTCAAGGTGATTCTGATAGCCTGACGGCTTGTTCACTCCGCAGATGTCACCTGGTCATTATCCTGAGGCAGCCATCTGCCAGTTGGTCCTACAGGGCCCGGCTACCCAGCCTTCTGGGCCTTGTGTGAATGACAGCATCCGTGCTGCTTTCCCTTCCGCTCTGACCTGCTCCTCCACCTGGTTCCTGTGACCAAGAAGGGCACATTGGTCAGGGCCACGGGGGGAAGACAAAGGGACACACGCAGAGATACAAAAAGGGAGCTTTGAAGTCTGTGCCATAGCGTACACTGGGATAAATGAATGTTGCATCTGAAGTCTCTACCTGGGTTCCCCTCACAGCTGAGTGCTTGGCTTCTAACACTCGTCTCTGCCAGGATGTAATAGTGCGCTGCCAAGGCGCACTCCAGCCTCCCCAATCCACCTACTGAGTTCAAAATCCAGTGGCTTACGTGGAAGGTCTGTAGAATCCTCTAGTTCTAAAGCTAATGACAGGGATTTTAACATTAGAAAAGTTAGCTGTCAGGCCTTATTAAAAACACATCTTTATTGAAGAGTCTCAAATGAGAATTTAAGTTTGTGTTTTGGGCTTACTTATTCATTGCTTCTTTTCAGGGTTTCAGGGTTTTCTTTTTGCTTCTGTTCTGAAATAATTATTTTGACCTGACATGATTTTAAATGATTATCTCTTGATAATTTGAATACAACATTAATGTATATTTCTCTCAAATAGCAGTGAGAAATGGAGGTCCTCCACCATATATACATATTGATCTAAAGTTCATACTGTGTGAAATAACACACATTCAGTAAATTTAACACCAGGGGAACCAAAGACAATAATATATAACTGATGAAATTACATAATTTAGAGACATAACTTGTACAGTGGCTTTACATGGAACAATTGATACAGAAAGTATAGCTGTATTTTAGGTAGTGTCCAAGGGGTGCCAGAATTGGCTCTATAGAACAACACATAATAGTGGAGTATAGGCTATTACAGTATTTTTCAAAAGGCAAGATTAGCAATATTGTATGTTGCACTGAATTTAGGAATGCTGCATCATTATTCAAACCCTAACCCTAGGTAATTCATATATAGTGTAGGGCCTACTACACTCAGAATATTAATAAGAAAGCTCTTAGTGTTTTATCATTACAAACTTTTATTATGTGGCCCAAAACTCTGTGTGTGATGTGTGACATGCTTACAGCCCCCCCTACCCCCCTGTGACTTTGATATTGTATCCCTCAGCTAATAATCTACTTTAAACCCAAGTAATGTGTTGGCCAGTCAAACTGCTCCTCCTTTCCTTCTGTTGTGTTTTGGCTTTAACAAGGGGTTGCTCTGGTATACAGTATATCAGTGTTGAGCTATACAATTGGCTTGCCTTAGTGTTCTGTCCCTAATTTAGAAGGGATTGCTGTGGTTGTGGGAGGGCCATCATCTAACCTGCCTGTACCCCTGGCAGGAGAAACACACCAGCTGGTCCTCTCAGCAGCCTCCACGAAGGACCTGCTGAGTCGACAGTTTTAGCTCATGATTCATCCGTCTTTTTACAAGACTCTGTTTATCAACAACTTGAATGCTTATAGTTCCTATACCTTAGCATGCAGCCAATACAATGGTATTTCAGAAGCCGGTATTTCAATAAGAAAGTACTAATTTATGCATATGCTCAAAAGGCCTTTGACTGCCGGGTTTTAACAGAAAAGCTGGTTTGTTACTTTGAGAAAATATCTGTAGTACTATATAGTACTAGTACTATAGTACTCAATCAAAAAAACTTTGATTGAGTTTATACTGGGAGACGAAATGCTTTAGTTTCAAAGCACATGTAGTATTTGCTTCTGTATTTGTATTTTGTTTCTTTTTACTGGACTCAGGAATATTGGTTAATCCTTCAAACAGCAGACCATGTGCTGTCCACAGAATCAAAACACTGCTGGCCTTAACACATTTTATACCAAATATATTTTTTCAACTGAGAATTTTACACTTTTGTACAATTTATTACACAATCACATTAAAAAAAAATCACATAAGTACTACAAATTTGATATACATGGTACACATGTACAGTATGTCTGCAAACATTTTGCAGTGTGAAGTGAAGCCAAATGGTTATAAAGCAAAGCTGCTGCCTCCAGAGGCTGGCTGCAGTGACCCAGGACTTTGATCTCTTTATAATAGCCTCCTACTGCCATGGGAATGTAAAGTACATTTATAACACTTGGCAAGAAGGGACAGGATACAGAACAAAATCATCCCTTTTAGGTTTCCTTTGGAATCTTTATCTAGACCCTCCACTTTACTTAGCTTAAAAATGAACAAAGACATAAAATACAATGCACCTAAATGCTACCACAACAGAAACTGGAGGACAAGGCAATTTATTAGGGCCTGGCAAAGGTGACCTTTTGATGGATGTGCCTGTCAGAGATGAATCGCTACATCTTAAGCATTGTGAATGTTCTTGTACCTGTTCCTGAAAGTACTGATGAAGCTCAGATTAGATGCCTCATTAAATGTAACTTTTTTGATTTGAAAGTTATATCCAGTAACACTTTACTGTACCATATAAGGGAATTACATTTACTGGTTATTTGAGCTCACTATTTGTGAATATGAGCTAATCTTCAACTGTGAGCATACTGTACTGTAAATACCACATATACTGGAGTATATGTGGTGTTAATGTACAACAATTCAAGATAGTTAGCGGTATGCTAGCACTTTACACCAGCGAATACCAAAATATACTGTACATTACTTTAACCATGAGAAAAACAACATTTAAAATGCTATTAAATTATGTGTGGGCGACAGTGGCACAGTGGGTAGAGCAGGGTGACTGGTGATTGAGAAGTTGCTGGTTTGAACCCTGCTAACTCATCGAGGTGTCCTTGAGCAAGACACCTAACCCTAACTGCTCCTAGTTGTCAGGTGGCACCTTGCATGGCTGACACCACCATCGGTGTATGAATGTGAGGCAATACAGTGCTTTGAGTGGCCACATGGTTAGACAAGCGCTATGTAAATGCAGTCCATTTACTATTTATGTATCCACAATAAAACTGGATCTAAACAGTGTCAGCTTTGAATATGGAAGAATGTACTGTTGAGTGTATACAGCCAGCCCAGAAATGAAACATTTAAAACATTGTTATGCTGCACATGTGTGGCATCACCAAGGGGTTGTTAGAAAAGACTATGCCACTCTGGGAATTTCACCCAGAGAAATATAAATGTCCAAGGCACACAAGTTTGTTAATACATGAAGCAAGAGACG
>JAODUE010050250.1:0-40818 GCA_027564755.1 Amblyopsis hoosieri | reverse complement strand
TGTGTGTGTGTGTGTGTGTTTGTGTGTGTGTGTGTGTGTGTGTGTGTGTGTGTGTGTGTGTGTGTGTGTGTGTGTGTCAGTCTGTTAGTCTAATGGCCTATAGCATTGGTGGGACCACCCACACATTTACCTCATCATCAATTGCATTGTGATCGCACGCACAGCCTGTGCATAAGTCCATTACAGCAGGCTAAGTTTGGCTATTATATGCGTTCACACAGCTGTCTAGGGGACTAGGAAAACCTCAGCAGAAAATTGTCCCTTTTTAGACGCACTGACACTGTCTTCAAGTTGGGATATACTGTACTGTGAATGCTAGAGCAGAAGTCAAATATCATTTCACAGGGGGATACACAAGCACCCACAGGGTCAGAGCATGTGCGTCTGATTAAACAGACTATGAAATGAATGTTGATATCGTGCCCACTAGTTCAGTTCCTGTTCTGTGGGCTGGAAAAGCCCTGTTAGGCAGAAATTATGGAACAGGGAGCCTACAGCCACAGCACAGGGGAGGACAGATCCCGACAGAGACGTATTGCCTCTCCAACGATGCATGTAATGGTCAGGCCAAGGGAACTTCCTCTTATCTCCCTTGGCCCTCAATGAAGACAAAATAAATTCTCTCCGGATGACACCTCCCCCCCTCCTTCCTCCCTCTCACTCCCCCGCCGCCTTGTATTTCCTTCGGAGGAACCGCCGTCATCCCAGCGACGAGGAGCGTCTCCATTGTTGTCCTCTGTCATCCCCAACACCTGCAATCGCTCGCGCTTACAATAGGCCTTAGTGACGGGGAGATTGCCGCCTTTCATTCGTCTAGGCCACTGTGCCGCTTACTGCGAAGCTGTAATTAGTGTCAAGAACAAACGTGTTGGTGCTAATAAGGCCGCAAGCTGTGGCACTATAGCTAACACATCATTGCTACATGCAGAGAACATAGAGAGCAGATGCAGCAGATGGGAGAGAAGAGGTTTGTCAGCTAACATGTGTTGATTATATTTTTAAGAGGGCATCTTATCAGTCACATGGCAAGGCATTAAATCGGAAGAACCAATAAGGCTTGGTCATTTGTATGATACACACACAGTACATGTTTACTTAAACAATTGACCGCTCCCAAGCCCCGACCCTTTTTGCATGTCCTCCAATAACAGTTGAGCATTTTTTGAATCTGACGGAACCTTGCGTCTGTTTTGCTGTGATAGCTTTCTATGGTGTTTTGTCCTACCTAGTTGCAGTAAATAGGTAGGACAAGTGAAAGGGGCGGGGCTTGGGAAAGGTCAATTGATGACGATGTTTTTAGCAAAAGCTCTTGTTGCCAATGGGAAATATGCACATACCCTTAGATGGTGGGGTATTTTTTTATATTTACATATCAAAAATATGTAAATAGTACATACACAATCAAATAAAAAATAAACAATTAAAACAATTATGAAGATAATGAGGTAATGGGATGAAGTGGACAATAGTATTTGGCTGCCTTGATTTAAAATGTTTTTTTTATACTCAGGAAAGTATTGATGAAAGGATTTATGTACACATTGAGTGCATTATCAAATGGCATTATTACAATATTCATACCTATAAATTCATAGACAATGAACTCTATATATACTATATGCCTTCGGAAATAATTTCCGTACACCTATCACATCTTTATAGCTCATGAAAGAGGAAGCATTTTTTGCTCTATAGTGAGCAACAAGTGTTTACGCGTCTGATTTGACCTTGTTTTTATGGAGATACACTTATTTCATTAGCTTGAAGCACCCACCTTTATCATATTAAAGTACAATTTCACGTAACTCCATACTGTATTGTACTAGGCCCTTTAAAAAAGGCATTTGGACCAATGTACAACCGGACTGTACTGGTTTGAAGATGTTTGTTGATACTGTCTGTACTGCTGTGCTGAGCTATCTGTTTGGTCACTGTCAGCATTGTCAACATGCACTACAATCACTCTTTTTATCAGATTGCAATGAGATGTTAAACCTCTGCTGGACAATCTCTATTGCTTGGCAACAAAATGCACAATTTATCTGAATCACCCTTCCCGAGGTAATGGGGATTCCTAGTACAATAAGCTACATATTTGTTAAACCATGGTGCACTTGCTGAAAGCAATCGAGTCAGGCGCTGTAATGTTATCATCAACATTATCATCAACATTTACTTCATGATTATTGTCAAAGATATAAATAAAAAAATAAAAAAATAAGAAAGCTGTGCTATAGAGGAACCATTAAAAATATACTATATTCAAAAGACATCCAGTGTTTCTGGGTAGCAGAGATATAACTGCATTTTGCTTCACCAGTCACCATAAAATATTGTTATATATATATAAATATGTTTTATTTATGATTATATTTTCTGCAGGCGGCTATTTTTCACTATTCATCATTGACTACATGTGATGTGGAAATGTAATAAGTTATTTGACTGCTGTTCGCTGTCAAAATTAATATTGCTGCACAGACTCTAACCTTCCTTCTGCAGTGAAAGGGTTTTGGAAGTTGCTTGTCAACCATAGTGTTCTGCTACAACATAATCTCCGGCGATGGACAGCTATACAGCTAAAACATATACCAACTGTGGCCATCTGCATATTTATAGCTTGTCAATCAACCCCACATTCATGTTAGCTTGCCAGAAGCTTTTTCATGTCAAATAGCTTATATATACAGTATATAATAAGTATATGGGAAATGTGGGAGAAATATGGGGAAATGTGGAATGTACCAGCAGTGTATGCCAACAGTGAATAAGATATTACATTTGATTTTCTTTTTCCCATGTTTATATTCTATTCTTTGACAGGTGCGGTCTCTCTCAACATCTGCCCACACAGAATTATAAACAGATTAATTGAACGTTTTAGTCTTCTATTCATTTAGTTTATCTGGCTCTAGGCTTTCTCCACCTTCACTCTCTCACTCTACTTGCTCCCAACCTTTGAATCGCTTCCCCACCACCTCTTCTACATTCTCCATCGAAGGATATCACCGCTTACTGTACACTATAGAAATAAAGAAAGCAACCTCTATATTACACAGTACACCTCCTGTGTGTGTTTCTGTGTGTGTGTGTGTGTGTGTGTGTGTGTGTGCGTGCGCATGTGTATGTGTGCACGCACGTGTGTGTATGTATGTGTAAACGCTCAACAAAATGGACACCTCCAACTGTAAGACAACCAATAGCTATCAATCTCCAGAGAGCTTAAAATGGACAGAACAATTGTCAATCCAATACATGACCATTTCCCAAAGTAGTGCAGTCCCATTCCACATCCTTTAACACAGCGGTGTTATTTATAGATTTAATAAGACAATGATAGAGGATTCATAAAAACCAGAGGACCGTATTACGGTAAACACATTAAAAGGTCATGTCTGTATGCGTCCTGTGAGACTGACAGTAAACACATGGCAAACTCCAGAGAGAATCCCTCTCACTGTGGTGATATTACCACACAGCAAGGTGATAGGTTTAGGAGACAATAATCTGTATTAATGCTCTCGCGTGACACAGGCTCTTGCTCACGTACAAACGATCAAAGTGTCATGCGCACACAGACCCCTGCAAACACATGCGCGCGCGTGCGCACGCACACGCACACACACACACACACACAGACAAATACCATAACATACAAGGTACAAAATGCAAATACCTAGAAGCTAGAGAACTGATCATTACACATACCTTCAACCCCCTCCCCACCCAACACACACAGGTGCTATAATGAGAGTGTCTGATATAGTCTATTGATCAGCTCCTGTGTGCGCTGCAGTGGCTCCTGGGAGAGCACAGCATCACATTAAAGACAACATTACACCTTATCAGCCAGGAGCCAAACCCAAGGTGACCTTCACATTACCCACTCTGTTACAATTAACTGGATGGGGGGAGAAAGACAAGTGCATCTTTTTAGTAGCAGTCAGTGGCAGTATATGCAGGCCTATTCCTTTGTATACGTGTCACACACATATTCAAAACACTGCTGCCAATAGCAGCACTGTACTGTATGCTCCCTGGCATCTTGTCTTGCCTCAAACGAACCACTTGGCCATAACAACTTCCTTGTCAAAGTAATGGCACAAAGTAGGCCCATTAGCGGCTCTTGCCACTGCTTTCTGTTTTTCGCGCCCCTCCGTCTTGCGCTACACAGTGAACCTTTTGGCTTATTCATAATAATGACAATAATAGGTGTGCATTTGCAACTCATCGATCCTGCTAAGCAATCTTGTTCTTCTCCCACACTGTGTGGCACAGAGCCTTTGGAGAACAAGGCGTTATTTCCACTAAAGCATCCAGCTTTTTTTACATAAAAAAAAGCAGGGATACATTCAAAGTTATGGGCCAAATAACAATGTAAAAAGACAGTAGTAAATAAAATTGTTCCTCTGTCATTTACAGTACTGTAGCTTTACATTACATCACAGTTGAAAGGAAATATGGACATTTTCAATGTATCTCTCATCTTGAGCCATACACTGTGTAATGCCTCCATAGAATATGATTAAACGGTGGGGTCAAAACAGGAGGTCTTGCAGAGCAGTCTGCAGTGATGACATACACCTGATGTAGTGGGGCGTCTTTGAACCCTGTGGAATGACCATGAGCAGCCTTGTTAGTCATCAACAAGGCCTTGTTCAGAAGATAAAAAAAAGATTTTCCATTACAGTCAACTGAAAAATGCGGACTGTTAAAGGCAGCATCAGTCATGCTCAAGAACACTTGCTTAACTCAAGCTCAAACCAAAACAATATTCCTCCACTCCCTCCGCGGCGCCGGCCCACACATCGAAACACACTGTGAAGCAAAGCATAGTACTACACCTTTGTTGTTGTGAGCTTTGTTTATGTTCCTATTCAAGAAGCCAAGGTTGTGTAGAAGTACCAGATTATATTTTCAACACGCACAGAGAACGGTAAACTAGCGAAATTTGACAACATGTGTATTAGCTACAATCAGTTTGCAATGGATTACTTTAACTTTAATTAATTTTAGACACACAAAGCCTGAACAACAAGACCTAATAGCAAACCCTAAAACAAACCCTTTGGATAAAGGCTTGAAATAGCTTGTAGGGCTGACTTTTGAGGTACCGCGTGTTCAAAGCTTTGTCCTCCAGGTTAAGGGAATTTGCCGAAAGCAAAGCACATCTTGAACAATACAGCCACAGCTATTCCAGGAAAATGTTGGTGTATTAAAATTTCCACATTATGGCCAAAAACATACTGATGTAACAGTGGGCTATTGGTTGGAGAGAGTACGGCATACTCAACAGTGAACAGGATTGTATTATAGCAACACAAATTAGAAAACTAACTACACTACACCACACTAAGCACTACAGAACAGCTAAATTATTTGGGTTTCTAATGGTCAGACCAAGACAAAATGTCTTGTCTCAAAAGCTGGAGAGGCCTGTGACTATATGCTCTCCTCTGATTCACTTAACGTGGAGACATGTCACAGGTGTGTCTGTGCTGGTACTTCTGGGTGGAGCCACCTTCCAGAGATGTGGAAGGTCTTGACCACCATGTCACCATCAGGCCTTTACACTGAGAAAGGTTCATAGGAATACTCATATTTGAATGAGCTAAATGACCCCTAAAAACTGTCTACCTCAGACCATTCCTTTTTATTTGATTAAACACATTTTTAATGACATAAAGGAAAGACATTTAATCCCCAGCTGAAGCCATTACTTGACTCTGAAGCACTTCAGCACTGACGTCACTGCCTTCAACACTTAAAAGGTAATGACCTAATATAATTCATTTTAAGACAGTGGTATTCATAAAATGAGAATACAGCGTGTATGTGAATGTGTGTTAGCGTGTGCAAATCATTTTTGCCTTTTGTGTAGCTCGTGCACTTCAATCACTCCCTCTCTTCTACTAGGTTATATTTCCCTTCTTTACTGTTCTATTGTGACCATGGTTACAATATTTTCCAAACCTGAGTTTATGATAATGGTTTAGAAATCCACAAGACAGCAGTTTAATCTATAACACAAGACCTTTTGGGTTATTCTTGTATTGTATTGCCTGTAAAGATTGGTCATTCTGATAATGTACATTACTGTATACTGCTAGTGTGATGTGCACCATCACTTCCAGTTATGACATACTAAAGTTGTGGCTGTTGGCGGGGATTTACTATGCTAATGCTACTAGGTCCTGCCTATATGTAACAGCACAGTAATGCTAGCAGAGAGAAAACAGTGTGTACCACAGTGGACTGGGAATGCTAGTCTAACATTAAAGCTCCATTGTGGCGCTGGCCAGATTCTGTTTCAATCAGAATGATGGGTCATAAATACTACAAAACCAAACTGGCATAATAAATAGACATTGCATGAGTCCCATGACAACTTGATTTACATCAAACTTTGCGTAAAGTTGTCTAGTTTTATGAAGACAGGTTCACGTTCAAGAAGTTATATGACAACCACAGTTTTAGTCTGATACGTATTAAAAGTGTTCTCTCCATTCCACTCCCTGGATGTGGTCTGTGACGTCTACATAATGGTAGTTCCTGAAACGTACGGCAGCATCTGCCAGGCCTTAGCCTGACATTTGAAGGCCACGCTGTGATGTATATCCTTTAGGGGAAGAAGCCCTTAAGCCTTTGGGAGGCAGGCAATAACACCACACTGTGTGTGTGTGTCTGGGAGAGCTCATTAAGATGTTGTTGATGTTGTCTTGCAGTCCAGGGCAGGGAATCCCTTTCCATGACAACAAGGAAGGAAAAGTCATCCTGAATCAGACGTGAAAATAAGATAGGTTAGGTCAAGGTAGGTCACAGTGTCATGGCCATGGCTACGGGCTATACTGATTAGCCACACTTGAAAAGAGGGGTGAGCAGAAAGGTATTGTTGGTCAGTGACATTTCAATGTCAGCGCTTCGCTTCACGGCTCCCCAAAGGCCAGTTTGTGATCTACAAACACACGTTTGATAAAGAGAATATGAGAATTGTGTTTTGTAATTTAAATGTATCGATTTACCGTCGTACAGTACTACTTTTAAGGAGTGGTGAGATCAAAATGGAAGAGGGAGTAAACAATCAGGATGGAGATGGCAAAAGATAAGGAGAACATATATGATGTAAGAGATCACATCCAGGGGAAAGTGAGTGTGAAGGAATTAAGGGCTGAGACAAGATTTAAAAAGTGGATCAGTGATCAGAGATGGGTGAAGACTGTCCGTGGTATAGCCTATGTCTATATTCAAGCCAATAAGACATCTGTCTTCCTTGTAGGTCACCGTGAACATACAGTACATCTATCATTTATTGTATCCTCTCTGTATGGAAGAGCGGCGTAACTGTATCAACTGACACAAACAGTCCATGTTCTGCCGGGGCATTACGCTAACATCCTCTGGCAGGAAATACAGCGTTTACACAGGTAGATTACAGTCCCTCTCGTGTGTGATTAAATTAAAGAGAGATTGCAGCCACTGTCACTCCAGTTTTATGGTTGGTGAACATCCACACACTATCTGATAGGTATTTATACATTGTATTATTGAGCAACTATATTTATCTATTATATGGTCAGTGGAGCAGCATATCAATAAATGTTTATATAGTATCTGAGAGCCTAATTTGAATCTGTACCAAATGTACCCAGGACACCATAGGAGTGAAAGTACATACATATTCTTTGTTTGTAAAGGACACTAGACTCAACATGTCAACCTATCCATCAGTATTGAGAACATAGAGTACGTGCAGAAACCTAATGTATACCATATGTTGAAGTGAACAGGAATGTCTTGGTCCAGCTCATATCAGACAACTATTTAATCTTTGTGTGACCAAACACACCTTGTCTGTTTCTTGTGTATCTCAATGCATACGATGCAGCACCCAACGGCTGTTGTATAATAAAGTATTTGCATTTAATATCCAGTTGACTTACTTGCATAATTAAAGTTACTCTATCTACCCATAACCCATTTATCAACACTATACCGGATACCATAGCCACCACTAGCTAATTAGCTAAGTGTGGCTCATGCTATGAAATCCTATACAACAATGAGTTTGCAATGCATTATAAACAAACACCTCAGTCTTCTGAGTCAATTTTATAATAATATATGTCAGAGAGTGTGTTTTGTTTAGATGGTTACAAAGGACTGGAACTCCTGAAGCAACCTTTTTTTTTTTTTTTTATGGCGATAGCAACTGCAGTGAATTGCATAAGCATCATGATCATGAGAGCGAAAGTGCGGGAAATTGCACTTCCTCCACTCTCTGACAGCCTAATACAGGGAGCACTCAGCCTGATCTTGGCTTCTGCTCCACGGGATTCAAAGATAAATAATTAATTGATTAAGGACCCGATCAATGGGTCAGTGAATTAGAAACTCGGGGGACATGAGACCTTCCCCACACTCTCACTGCCACGCCACTTACATGTCTCGAGATGAGAAAGCAAAGGGAATGTAATGTCAGCAAACACTTGAATACAGACACACACACACACGCACACACGCACACACGCACGCACACACACACACACACACACACACACACACACACACACACACACACACACACACACACAGAGGAACAGATTTCTTGAACGAAGCAGTGCTGAGGGCATTCAATCTTTTCCTCTAACCTTTGCTATTTTCCCATTGGCTAACACATTGGCTTTCACTCTCTTCTATTTTTTCATTGGACACAATTGGATGGTTTAGCCAATATAGCATCCATGCATCAAATCAAACAAGATATGCAGAAGAAAAAAACGACCCTCACTCTGAGCACTATGTCTTTCAAACAGGGTTCAGCATCAAAACACTGAACATACTCCTATAGATTATCTCCTGCTAAGAATTATCTCATAGTTTCATAGTGAATGTAATCCAGTTGTTCACAACCTTTTTCCATTGGAGCCCCTATTTCCCACTTGTAGTAAAAAAAGCAAAAGATGACTCTCTCCCCGCCCCCCTCCAATATTGTGCAGATTTTTAGCCTTGGCAATTAATAGCAAACGTTCATATAACGCCTCTGTGGCTCTTTGTAAATCACTGCCTACTCTTTTGAATACTTTTCTGATGTGGGTGGATTTATTTGAAGAAGAATTAGCCTACTGCTTAAACGTTCCTCTGCCATTAATAATAGGCTATTATTTTTAGATTGGCCTTGGCATTGCACATGATTTTTGAATAACATTTTGCTATTAAATTGTCAAACATTTTAATGCAGTTTGACCTCAAGGCAAATTAGATCAAGCGCCCCTCTTCCACATCTGTGAACTCTAGCGCCCCCCAAAGACGGGGGAGGGGGGGTCATGGACCCCAGGTTGGGAATCACTGGTATAATCCACTCAGTAAGGGAATGAGGAAACAAAAAGACGGGAGAGCAAGCAGAAGGGGTAAAAAAAAAACAACAACAAAGAATAACATTGAACTTTGAATAACAGTGGGGTAGAGCTAATGTGGAAGCATCCATAAGGCATTGAAATGAGTGACGTTTTTGTTTTGATTTCAAATATCAACAAGCTTTCGCTAGAATAACTACACCTTTAACACAAAAGAAGTTCCTCGACCTGAGAATGTGATTTTTGAAAATTATAATAAATTATCACAGATTCCTGACATAGTCTGATTGTGTTATTGTTTTCTTTCCTAGCAAAAAGATTCCAAACGGAGTAATCAAATCACAGTGCATGCACCTGGGGCTTATACCCGTCTATGTTGTACGTAATTCACGTGACAATTCAATTTAAGTTTAATTTTAAATCGCTGGAGTTTACTGACAGGTACGCCATAGTAGTGAATATCTAACAGCGCACATTTTCCCAAAGTGGATAAGAATAAGTAAAAGTCATGCAGATCAGACAGGCCATATAAGTCTATAAGAATTCTATAGAAGTGTTGTTGTAATGTCTACAGTACATGGGAAATCTTTCTTATCTGGGAAGCTTGCCACAAGCAACTGTCCACAACCAAGTAAGGAGAAAGAGCTAAGGCACCGCTGGACGTCCTCACGTGTGTGATGAAGACACACACACGCACACGCACAGAGAAAGACAGACAGACAGACATACATAAAATATGTTGTTATATGTTTCAGGTCAGTACATGTATACTATGTGTGTGTGCAGAGAAGTTCCACAATCCACTACAACAATCCACATCCGTAAACATGAATCTCTGCCCTCCAAGTCTTCTTTCCAACTTTAGACTACAGTACAGCAACCATCATGTTCCAGCCGAGGCACCTCTACATTGACTCAATAGGAGTAACATGGAGGAGTGCTGTTAAACAATGAGCACTTCATGGCTCCATACACTACCATAGAAAACAAACTGCTGCGTCCTCAACTGTCCAGAAATCAATGTTGTTTCTGGTCCATTTCACCAACCACTTTGCTTGTCACCCTGCCTGTAACACATGTCTCCCCCACTGGTTTTCCCAATGAAGAAAAAAATGAATCTCTCATATATATCTGTATTTCTATGGATATACAGGCATAGCAACAGTTGCCTGGGGCTACCAAAGCTAAGAATAACTTGTTTTGGAGCAAGGGCCAGAGAAAAAGAAAAAAATAATTCACAAGAAACCTTTCACAGCTTCACTTAATGAGTCTCTCCTTAGGTGGAAGCTGATTTAAATGAAACACACAAAGTCTCCCAATTTACATAATGGTTTCTTCATGACACAATTATTAACAATAATGCAGCGTAATCAATCACTCCTAATTACAGGAGCACAAAGTGACTCCTTATCGCTATGTAAATATTATGTTTGTTGCAGAGCTGGCCTCACCATAAAAGCATTGAGGGCTTGCAGTTTAAATGGCATGAGGACAACGACTTGTGTATGGAAATTATGAACTTTCAAATAGCCTCGCGACAGTACTCCTGCGATACATAACAGGCTGGCGGTCGGGCATGTGTTAGCGCACGTTTTCTTACCCTGCACACGGTGCATTGAAACAAAAACTACATATCACATGCTGTTGGTCGAGGGCCTCTGTGGTATAACGAGCAAATGAATATACACAAACAGACACACTCCTTGATCTCGGCTGCTGTGGCCCATACTGGGAAAATACAGTGACACACTGCAAAGAGCTAAATGCCACAGCACAAGTAGAGCACATAACTTCAGGGAAGCGCGACAAGCAATGGCATCCTTTGTAACTATTTTCCACAAAGATTGAGAACATTCATGACAGAATTGTCACTATGGAAATACAATGTATTATTATAGATGTCTCAGTTGAATAATATATGGCACTGTAACCAAAACACCAACCACATCAGGGCTGATATTATCAGCTAATACTAGCATATCACAGTCACAGAAGTCACAATAGACATTGTATCGGTGCATATTCTGTCATATCTATAGTTGAAAGGCTTTATTATGCATCTTGCAGCAATAGGACATATACGGCTGCAGTACCATTAGTCACAACAAGCTCCCATGTTGGTTAAAACATGTAGAGACATGTTCTGTTTCGAACAACATAGAGTAAGTAAAAGTCAACATGGTTGTCCTTTCACCATCTGTCCCTCTCCCTCCCTTCCCACCCCTTCCTGCAGAATGTCTCTATTGTTGTTGTTGACGACGACGCACACTATTGTTGCAATGCCTGCACTGTTGCCAGAAAAGTGACCCTGATGGTGTCTCTACTCTCCTTCATCAACACCTTCTCTCTTTTCAGTTCCCTCCATCCACTCACACACGCCTGGGAGGGACAATTACGGAGGCATTAGACAAGCACATCCGCCGAAATGCTTTGGCCGGCAGTTTGGCCACCACTATTACAGCGGATAGCATGGTGTAGTGGTCTGGGTGCCCAGCCGGAAGGTTGTGGGTATGAACCCTGGTGTTGACCTACCTGTAAGCATCCTTGATCAAGATGCCTAACCCCCTATACCCCCCTAACTGCTCCCGGTGGTTGATTGCACCTTGCATGGCAACAATCACCATCGGTGTATGAATGAATGTGTGTGTGAATGGGTGAATGTGAGGCAAAATACTGTAAAGCGCTTTGGATAAAAGTGCTATATAAATGCAGTCCATTTACTATGAGACCACCATGAGCCTAGCCTAATGTTGGCCCCTCCCTACAGGAGCCACAATGTTCTCTTCGGGTTGTGGTGTGAAAATGTCATGACACTTAACGTGAACATATTATTTTATAACTTCCCATAATGTGGAAGTGACTTTGGCTCCCACCGCATATACTGTACCTCAGTGGCACGGCTAGAAGCTGGTCCACTGTGATGCGTGCGTGCTTGAGTATGGGGTGTGTGTGCATGTGCGTTCACCTCTGCTTAATCCAAATGCACGCCTCCCTCATTATTTTTGGTTCACATTTGTAGCATGTGGTTCCCCCAAAACCAAGTGAGTTCATGGTAAACGGTAATAACGCGATATTGTGCATGTAGTATGTTACATGTTGATGTACCTGGAACATTCTATTGAGCCAACAGAGATAATAGACTCTCGCTGTGTTGAGCAAAGGTCAAAGGAGGGAAACGTAATCTACAGAGAGACAACCACAACATGACCCAGGGTTGTTCATCCTATGTTCCTTATTTTGATGAGCTGTAAACTGCAGCCAGTAAAACATGAATGATTTGATTGAAATGCCCTTGTGTGCCTTCCTCGATCTAATAAGCAACAAATCAAAAGGGCCGCTACATATTGTAACACAGCAAAATGTCAGCTGCTGCTAACTCACTGCCCCGCCAATAAGGGCATCTGGAAGTGAAGGGCACTCAGATAAGAGCAGGTGAGGTGTTATTGACTTTAAATTACAGATCTTCTGCTGGAGGCTGCCCACAGCTTCATTTGCTTTCTCGGCACGACTCTTCCCACTATTAGATGGACAGGGTAAAACTATCACAACATAATTAGAGGAGAAAACCTCCCTGTGTGCTCACAATGCTATTTTCTCTCACTGTGCAGGATAGGCTTTTGTGTTCTCTGTCACTGCTTGAGGTTTGTAGGGCGGGCCTGTCTTATTAAAGCTCTGCTGAGTGATTTCTGACGCAGCCTGTTTGTCTGCGTGTGCTCCTATAATGCTTCACATCATCCTTACAGGAAATGTTTCCCCTGGCTCTTGGGTGTTGGCTTGGAAACTGTCTAGAGTAGCAGTTGCTTTTTCACACATCTCACAACTGTCAAATCTGATTAGGATATATTGGGAGGTATTTTAGCATGCCTAATAGAGTGAATACCTGCACCTGCCCATCATTATTTGCTCACCCACTGTCAGTCAAATGCTACGCAGTAGGTAGCCCACGCATACATACATACATCATCCATGAGGCCTCACACACACCCACTAGATTGCCAGGTCACTCAGAATGAAGGGAACATTTCCAGACCCAACTGGTCTCTAAATGTCCCCATAACCACCCCGTAGTTAGTAATGAAGAGGCGGTTGACATAGAGTAGAGCGGCAGTTAAAAAAAGACGAATTGGAGAAGAAGAGTTGAGAATAAGCAACCAGCGGAGCGCTGGATACAGCTCCATCGCTCCTCTGCGCTGGCGCGCTGCCAAGGCCTGGCCTGGGCTGTAGCTCGCTGCTCTCCGCCCACGGAACCGCCTCCTCAAATGGAATGCTCGCTCCGCATTAAGGGCCCCCCAATCAAATATTCGCTCTCCAAAACAACCAGTGTTTTCTCCGCGCTGCCCTGACCGCGGTGCCGCATTACACCGACCCGCGGGGCCCCAGCGACGGAGAAGGGGTCAGTGGCGGCGTCCCACTCACAGTGAACATTCCGCATGGCAGCTAACAAGCTTCTCGGCCCTGGACTCCTCAGCTGGGGCTAAATAATGGATAAATTACTTCAGGAGAAAAGTAGGGGGCTCAGATTGTGGAACAGAGTAATGAGTGAAACAGCAGCGCAGCGCGGACTGCCTTTCTTTGCTTTAATAATGAAAGTGAAATAGCACTCAATAAAGAGGGCAGGCATTATGTTCTTGTTTCCTTCTGGGAGAGGAGAATCACAATGTGTCTGCAAGCTTATACCCTCGTTATCATTGCGTACAGAATCCAAACATGTATACACTATTGACCTAAAGCCTGCTGCTATGACGTCAATGAGTAAGAGCCAACAGAGTTGACAGACCACCCACAGACTGACGGACAGCTAAGAGCAAACCCTACATTAGCATAGATGGGGTATTTATTGTTGTGAATGTTGTCAATGTGCATATTATAGCCAGATTTCAGATTGTATGTTATCTCTGTTCGGGAATCTACAACTCAATAAGTATTGCTTCTTATTGAGTTGTAGATTCCCGAACAGAGATAACATACAATCTTTTATTATTGTCTCTTTCACCGTGGCAACAATCCCTATCACAACAGCCTTTTGTTTGTTATTTGTCAGTTGACCACAAATTCTCTGAAGGGTTTGACCTTCACGGCTTGGATTTTACACCAATACCGACACCTAACACATGTATATGTCTGTAAATGCCTGCCCAGAGACTTAATATTTTATCCCATGCTTTAATGTACAATACGCTATGTATGCTTTATATTACTTACTTATTGTATTTGTTCATCTATACATTGTGTGTTGCCCAGGTTGTATGAGAACTAGTAATGTAATCTGGCATAATGGGATATTTTGAACTGTCCCTGACAAATAAACCAAATTATATGAATGGACCATGTCTCTGGCCAGGAAAACTGCTGTGTAATGTTGGGGCTCACTGAATAGGCTATTATGATTTATCTTGACCGAATAGATTATAAACCTCATCTGAGGTGCAAGGATTCTAGGTCAGAGACACAGAATAGTTCTTATAGATTTTTGTGCAGTTTTGCAATGAGGCAGCAGCATAGTTCATCCTTCTGCTAACAGCTCTTAACAGGAGATTGATTGGTGGCTTATAGCAAACACATAATGATTGCATTGACTGACAGGTCCAATGTAATATAGCCCCTCCTCCCCCTTCTGCTGTATTGATAAATCAGAAATTAGATGTTTCACATTTTCTTTCAAGGGCAATTATACTGAACAAAATCATTAATGGAACACTTGTTTTTTGCTCCAATTTGTCATGAGTCGAAGGAAAAGAGTTAAGACTTTATGCAAAAAAGGGGGTATATTTCTCAAATGTTTTTCACAAATTTCTGTTGAAATCTTAGTGGGCACTCCACCTTTGGCAAGATAAGGCTACGGTCACACATATACGTGAAATTTACACAGGCGAGTATTAACTTTGCGTTAACTTCTTTGCAAGCAAAGAGGCTAATAAAACCTTTGCTTCCTGTGCAGTTCAACAATTGACTGATCCCAAGCCCCACCTCAACCTAGTTACTGTAACTAGGTTGGACGAAACACCAGGAGCCAAGTGAACCAGCTGGGCATACGCCTGGGTGCATCGATATGTAGATCTGAAAGTTACGACGAAGTTAAAGGTGTGCAAAACTTTTTTAGCCTAGTGGCTAGCCTATGTTACTGTGCGTTTATTTTTCTTGTCGAGCTTGTTTTGAAGGGAGAAGTTAGAGTGTGTTGCTTGGCAACGATCGACACTTTCGACACTTTCACAATGACGAGCATCGTAAAACAAGGCGCAGCTACGACCATGGTCAGTCAGGCTTTGTGCACTCGGTGTAAATTCGAATCACAAAGACAGACCAACATCAGACCAACACCAAGCGTGACGCGAAAAAGCGATTATTTTTAAATGCATTATAGTAAATTACACTATACACATACAGTTTACAATGCAAAAATGCATTATATTATATTCGCTTTATGAAATGGGATTAACTAATCACAACGAAGTATTGACGTCACATGACAATAACGTAGTTTTTTACATTCTTTTTACATTCCACCAATAAAGCTTTGATAAACACCCAAAAAGTCAACAGAATTAATGCAACAAGTGGGAAAGTATCTCTGCAAATATCGGTATGATTACATTAAGTATATATGCCTATCAATTTGACCGTTGTTTTTTATAACAAGATTGCATTGCTCCTTGCCCTCATACGAAAATGGATCGAATGATAAGAACTACCATACGATAGCATTTGAACTGCTTCACTTTAATCCTGAAATACAGCCTGACAATTCTGCTACCCCTGGCTAAGACTAGTAGCACTCGCATTCTTGTTTAACAGCGACGCAGTACAGTAACGTAGGATGTTAATTACAGGGGCTCCTCCGGGATAGCTGATTATAGACGGAGATTTCCACATGGATAGCCTACCTGCTTTATTTTGTAGCATTAAACAATGATAGCAGGGGCATATACGCTGACCTATATAGGTTACACAAACTGTACATAACACATTCTCCCACTCCCCATGAAGCCTCGTTCTCCAGATTAGTGCATCAGCAGCAGGCTTCCTAAAGGCACCATGCACCCGGCACCGCAGCAACAGACAACACACCAAACTTGTCAATCCGTCCACCGCATACAGCACCGCACCCAATATTGTCTGGTACGGTTTGTCGTCGACGTCAAATTAATGTGGAATTATGTCTGAACGTTCGAAATAATGCGTCGCGTTCGATGTAAATGGTTTGACGTGAAAATATCTCCCTCCGTTTTTTAGCTTTTTTGTTTTGCATTTCCGCGTTGCGCTTGGTGTAAAAGGTCTTTTAAGACCAACATATTAACGCCCAGATGGTACACACTCCAGTAGGATTTAATAGGAAAACAAACCGTTATGCTCAACTGTTATTGGAGGGCAGGCGAAAAGGGGCGGGGCTTGGGATCAGTCAACTGTGAACTTTGATTGGTGAAATCACAGCCTTAACCACCAGCAAAGAAGTGTGTGTGGGCTGTAGTTTTCTTAGTGAGCCAGGATGGAGAAGAATTTGATTGTCTAACTAGGTAGGCTATTCTACGATATTGCCCATGAAAACAACAAAATGTCCACTATGCATTTTCTCATTGCAAATCCAACATCCACACAACCACTCAAATGATTTACAAGCCAGCAAACTGATTTCCGTGTCGGACAGCTACTCCACTGCCAACATTCAGCATGACAAGATAAAAACATTGCCTCAGTAGGCGAGTGTACATCTCCTGCATGCTTGTGTGTGATCGTACCCTACTTAATCATATCGAGATGCTGATTAAACAACATGATTATTGCACAGGTTTGTAAATGTCCCAAGTTTTGAGGGAACACGCAAATCTTTCAAGCTAAAACTACACACTGTGGTTCTATTTCAGCATTTTAAGCCCCCATATACAGTACTGTAGCTTTAGCAGCTTAATGTATATTTCATCGTTCACTTTCTCAGACCACTGTCTCCAGCAAGTGCCTTAGGGAGTGCCTTGTACAATATATATACCACACCACAACCCAGATGTTATTGTGTCAGGGAAATCCAGTCTCAACTGTTAAGTGGACATTAATGGCAAAGTAATTCAATCTTGAGGGGTTTCTCTCTGTCAGAGCAAACTTCCAGCGCAACCCCTCCTTGTTTAATGCGGGTGGCCCAGCCTTTCTGGGAAAAACACACCAAAGCGTCCGGCGAATCTGCCAACAAGGCAGTTATGCAATGGCAATCAGAATGTAATTAGGCTGGCAAAAGTTCTTTAATTCAATTGGGTTTTAAGACTTTGACAATAAAGCCAATGGACCACATTGTAATCGAACACATGATGTGAATGTGCAGGCATAAGTGGTGAGGAAAGATGACAATGCATAGTCTTAATGTGGAAGATTATACATAACCATCCATAAAAGATACAGTAATAATACTGATAACTAATAACTGCTACTGGAATAAACATCTGGCAGTTCCTCCACCGGATTAGCATGGTGCTGTACGCATGGTGCTGTACGCATGACGCGATACAGCATGGTGCTGTACGCATGGCGCTCTACGCATGACGCAATACAGCATGGTGCTGTACGCATGGTGCTGTACGCATGGCGCTGTACGCATGGCGCTGTACGCATGACGCGATACAGCATGGTGCTGTACGCATGGTGCTGTACGCATGGCGCTGTACGCATGCCGCTGTACGCATGGCGCTGTACGCATGACGCGATACAGCATGACGCAATACAGCATGGTGCTGTACTCATGGTGCTGTACGCATGGCGCTGTACACATGGTGCTGTACGCATGGCGCTCTACACATGACGCGATACAGCATGGTGCTGTACGCATGGCGCGATACAGCATGGCGCTCTACAGCATGGTGCTGTACGCATGGTGCTGTATGCATGACGCAATACAGCATGGTGCTCTACAGCATGGTGCTGTACGCATGGCGCTCTACAGCATGGCGCTCTACAGCATGGTGCTATATGCATTAAATGTTCCTATACTAGTATCTTATTATTCATTTAATGTGATTCCTTTAACCATTTTCATTAACAATGTTTTTCTGTATTTGATTATGGGAAGCATGATTGTGCATGTATTCCCTCTCTGTAAAGCACTTTGAGCTACAATTCTGTATGAAAAGTGCTATATAAATAAAGATAATTATATTATTATTATTACACCGTATAAACAAACACACACACATGCTCACAGAAATATAAAATAACCAACGTATACACAGAAATCATAGAGAAAAGTGAGTCATTTTTACATCCTATAAAGATTATTGTCCTGCATCAATGTAAGAAGAAGATGTAGGGAGCTCTGCAGTGTAGCACTCGTATATTAACCTCTGAAAACTTTGGTGTTAATTTTTCTTTCATTTTTTGTTTTTCTCCCATTGAGCTGAACATTCCTTTTCAGTTTTCTAACATGTCTTAACTTGACTGACTATCTGATTGGGTTAAGAAGATAGGTCATACATTATTTACTATAGTCCAGAAATGGTGTCCCATCTAGGGCCAAATGTGACTTGTTTTACACCAGGAAGTTCGTCTAAATTACATGTTAAAATGTAAAATCGCAACAAAGACAAAGTTTATGATAGGCGGACATTTTAATGTGTGTGTGTGTGTGTGTGTCAACGTTTGTTTAGAGGGCTGAGGGCTGGTTTATATTTCTCTTCACGTTGCCAGCAAACATCTTATTTACTGTTGTTTATTGTTGTGCTCTTTGAGGAGGGTGCACTGACATAAAACGACAGGATGGACTTGTGGACAGGATGTCTCACTGCACCGTATCAGAAGATGATGCTGGTCAAATGCTGGATGTACCCTAAAGCTTTTCCACTCCTGTTCCAATACCGAAGACAGAATTATTGCATCTGCCAAAAAAAGGAATAATGATCTGCATGCTCTTGGAATATAGCTCTGACTGCAAGCCTATAATTGGAGCATGGATAAATTATGGATCACCATTGTCAATGTAAAAACACAACATACATACAAAATACAACGCAATAAAACCTTCTGGGAAAGTATGTTCACATGGCTTAAGACTTCACAGGAACGTGTCCAATGCATTTGCTTTCGAATATTGCCTCATCACACAAACATGCATCATCAAGTCAAATATAGCAAAATATGACACTCTTATAAACGCGCTTTAAAAAAATATATTTTATATAATAATCTGTGATAGCCTACTTTACCCAGCAGCTGTGGGGGAATAGCACGAATGACATAGATTACATTTAAATGTAACTATTTTATACTGAGAAGAGCCATTGCCATTGTAAGAAGCCTATGCATTTTGTGTGTATATGCTGTAAACTACATTGCACTCTCGTTTTCATTATCTCTCTGCTGCTCCATCATAGTGAAACTTTGGTGCCCTCACCAAACACCCCTACCCCACCCCCCAAATACATCAGTGTTGGATCAGAGAAATGCACCTGCTGTCATCGATACCTATTTAGACCAGTACTTTATCGACAGGATACCGATACAGCATTGTATTCACTTTGTGTCGCACACCAAAATTATGGACCAATACAGAGGTCAGACAAAAATGAAATGACATAGTCATATCGCATTGTCAGACATGAATAAAGACCTGTAAAATAACTAAAACAGGTTCAACAAAGCTCAGTGCAAACAGTGCTCATCTTTACGAGAAGTATATATCATATAATAAGGGAGGTTTTAAAACCTCCCTTATTTGTAGGTGCACACAAAGAATAACATTGATTTGGAAACTCAAATCAAGTTAGTTAATTTCACACCAACCCAAAGCTGAGAATGAAACACTTTATTTCTCGCCGTGTACCTTGCATTTTGACTAACAGAACATGTTGTACAGCGACTAAGAGACTGTCTGGCGAGAGAACATTACCCATGTGATGCCAGTGGTCTCTGAGAGCTTTCACCATCTGGGTTTCCCAGAACTGGCTTCAGGGAGGACGACATTCTCTCTAACAATTTAGCAGCTTACTCACATGGGCATTACTGTATGACTCATTACATTACATCAACAGTACAATATCCATATAATCAGAATATTAATAGATATGTTTCATTGTTTAATGGGTTGCTAATGCCAATCCTTTGTAGGCCTACTGTATACATCTAGACGCACGTTCAGCAGTTCAAATAGAGGAAGGCTGGTTCTTTATCATAAATAGGACAACTTATTTATGCTATATTAAATCCACTGTATTGAATGCCTTATTGAATCCACGTTAGAACACCAAATATGGAGAGCAACAGCCGCTTTAAAAGCAAGTGATGCGCTCTCATTATGTAAAAGCCGAGGGAGATAAGTGAATACGTTAAGTCAGCGGAGGATGTTACAGTAAATCAGGTGATGGATAAGCATTGTGGCGGCACAGTTCCAGCATGAAAGTTAACCAGTAAATATTCCGATCTTGATTTATGAACACAGGGAAGACGCGCGCCAGACTTGGTGCGCGACGTGCGGCATTCAGAAGGGGAGTAGCGCCCTGGATTCATGTTCACATGCCAAAAGCAAAATCTAGAGTGCTTCATCAGACAATCAGCTTGGCTGGCCGTGGGTAAACCACAACCCGGCTTCTTCAATGTAACTTGCAGCCAATCACTGAGCGGGGACAATGATGATGTCGTTTTTCCTCAGATGCTAAGACTGTGTCAGACAAGAGCTATTGTTGTATACACACACACACGCACACACACACACACACGCTCACACAACCTGTGAAGATGCAAGGAGAGCCATTGTCATCCTTGACAGTTGGGGGAAAACGACGCTCCACGCGTGAATGGTGTCCTTCCCCGATCTCGATAAGCACCGGCGGTGATAATGGCCCTGCTAATGAAATGAGACTGGCCTTGAGGCCAACGGCTGACACTGCTGATGTCTGTCAGTGGGCGGAGCCATCTGTGGCGCAGTAATAAAGTCAATACTCCCTGGGAAAGACAGCTGGGACATCATCGCCGTGTTCTCTGAATATTAGCACTGTGCGTGCGCGCACGTGTGCGTGTGCTTACAGGTAATTTTAGAATGAATGATAATCACTTGGAGACATGGAGGGTTGATGGGATCATACATAAAAATATACAGTATACAATATATAGCCTATTTAATCCTGTACTCCCAATCTATCTATCTATCTATCTATCTATCTATCTGTCTGTCTGTCTGTCTGTCTGTCTGTCTGTCTATCCATCCACATACACATATATTGTATATATTTGCATCAATGACTGGCTCATTACAATGAAGAGCAACAGAGCACATGTCTAATCATCCATTTAGAAAGTACTGAAGCATCGTATAATCTTAAAAGCTTGTATAGATTATACTGTAGCACAGGAAGCAGGCCTGCGTCCTCTTTAGTTGTTGAACATCCCAATATCCCTCATACTTGTACAAGCATTCACAGAGGGAATGTTACCCTTGTTTTGTAGCAGAAATATTGGAAAATGGGTTCGAGGTACTATTATACTATGTAGTATACACTGATGCTGATATACACTTCATTGCTACTTGCTGCAGACCTCAGAAACAGTTTCTGGCCACAAACGTGCCAATCACCCATTTTTTATGACATTCCTGCAACACACAAGGCCCGCCTGCGGAATTCAGTTCACGTCTTTTGGTATGGGGATAAACCCGATCATCGTGTAATCACCCAGCGTTGAATTACACCAAGGCTAATATCAATGTGTTCTTTACAGGAGGACTGCCATGTGTCCTCCCTGGTCAAAGACAGGGTCAGTAACTGGCAGGCAGGGTTACAGTACATCTGACCCTTTGTACAGAGCATCCAAGCTGTTATAATGTGGGGCCACACCTACTGCACATAGAGATAAAGGAATCGATCTACAGTGTCCACCAAATGACATGAGGGGGAGATCTATAGCCAATCACTGGCGCCCACCAGCATTGATCATGTGACACAATGACCACATACCTTTTGGTGTTCTCTCCAAATCTTACTTGCTTACTTGTACTCTAAAGGCACATACATATAGTGCGGGTGTGTGCTAGTACTCCTGCATTCAGAGCAAATAGAGACATCTGTCTACTGGGCCCTGACACACACACACACACACGCACACGCGCGCTCACACACACACACAAAAACTCTCTCACTATCTCTCTCTCCCTCTTTCTCTATCTCTCCCTCCCTCTATTTTACTCCTGGTCTCTCTCTCTCTTTTCTCCTTCTATCTCTCTCTCTCTCCCTCTCTCTCTCTCTCTCTCTCTCTCTCTCATACACACATGGCTCTGCCAAGCGGAGTGACAGCAGTCTGTTCTCACCCACTCCCGACGCCTATCAATCACAGAACCACCGGGCATTATGGGTATTATGTGTCATTCTAAGATGAGGGGAAGCCACATCACTCACAGAACACACCGGGGCCTCTATCAAACAGGCCAAAGATGATGGAAGAGAGGAGACTGAGATATGGCAGAGAGAGAGAGAGACGCGTGAATGCGAGGTGGGATAAGAACAAGATGGAGGTTATGAAGGGGAAGAAATAAAGAAGAACAAAGGCAGGGAAAATGTGGGCATGCATAAAAGCATGAATCAAGGGCTGTCAGGCATGCCACGCATGACAAATGAAACAGGAAAAATTATGGTTTCATGGGAGAAGAAAAAACAGCCCTCATCCCAGCATGACACTCCCGTTAAGCCTCAACCATCCACATCCTTTTTTCCGGGATGCCTAATATGGCCGGTGAACCCCAGCGGTTACTTACAATCCACAAAACCTCTGCCTCATATGGACCATTCTTAATAAACAGGACAATTGCCTGACACATGCCTATTGTATGACTCCACTAAACATAATGTGCACTCATTGACTCGTTTAACTGTTTTCTACTGATTGAGTTCCCTCCCCCCGGTTAAAGTAATTGGTTGAAGGGATTGAACATAACAAATCACAATTGAGGCATTTCATGTTTTGCACCCAGCTTTTTTCCATGGGGTCTGCAACACATAAAACCAGTATTGCAAAGTGATAGCTTGTACGCCAATCCCTTGTTTTCCACAGGAAAGATATTTGTAGGGAATATAACAGAGATATAAGATATTGAACTGGTCATGCTGTGGAACCCTTATTTAAGAGAGAAAGCAGCCCCTTGAGATTATTGAATATTATTTTTTAAAACACAATAAACCTGCCAGTACATACAATAACATTAAAAATCACAAAGAGTGCCAGGCCACAGAGATTCTAGTGTGATAGTGTGACTTGGCACAGCGGTTGGGAATTACTAAAATGAGGAACCACCATGATGGTTTAGTGACTTGTTCCTGCTAAGATAAAAGGAAAAAGAACTAACGCGAGCACCTTCATCTGGTGTTCCCTGGGGCCTTAAGCGGTGAAGATACTCCTTATGCTATCCTAACACAGAATATTAGCTGTAAAATTAGAATGAAAGAAATCACAGAAATGGCACACGAAGATCTACAAAATACCCCCACCGTCTTGCAATTTATCCTGGTCTGTTTATAACTGATGTTCTACAGGTGCATCTCAATACATTTGAATACTGTGGAAAAGTTAAGTAATTTCAATTATTTAATTGACAAAGTGAAGATCATATATATTGTTGATGATTAATTACACACAGTGAAATAATTCAAGTCTGTATTTGTTTTAATCTTGATGATTACATTTTACAGCTCATGAAAACCACAAATTCAGTATCTCAGAAAATTTGAACATGACATAAGTAAACATTTTATAACATTTTAATTTGAATACAGACAGCACTCAGTACTTGTTTAGGGCTCCTTTTGCATGAATTACTGCATCTATGCGGCGTGGCGTGGAGTCGATCAGCCTGTGGCACTGCTGAGGTGTCCCAGGTTGCTTCCATAGCAGCCTTCAACTCGTCTGCATTGTTGTTTCTCATCTTGACTAAACCCCATAAATGTTCTAAGGGGTTCAGGTCAGGCTAGTTTGCTGGCCAATCAAGCACAGTAATCCCCTGGTTATTGAACCAGGTATTGGTACCTTTGGCAGTGTGGGCAGGTGCCAAGTCCTGCTGGAAAATGAAATCAGCCATAAAGCTTGTCAGAAGAAGGAGTGCTCTAAAGATTCCTGGGTCTGTCTCGTGTTCCTTGATCTAGCCTCGTTCAGCTCGCTTGACGTCGTCTTTCCTTTGTTTGCTCTGTGGCTCTCTTTGCTGACTGGCGGATGCCTATTTTGTGGTTTAGGAGGCTCCTTTAGCTGCACTTCCTGCTTAGGATATCATGCGACAGGTTGAAGGGAATGCGTGTGTGTTAGCTTTAGCCACATGCTGGTATAACAGTTACACCAGCATGTGGCTAAAGCTAACACAAAACAAAACAAAAAGTGCTTCTATGCTTCTTGCTTCTTTACTGGATTGTTGGACCAAGGTTCATTTTGACCGTGATCGATTTATTGTGGACATTGGTGGGTATTATTGATGCTTACTCTGAGTCTTCATAGGTTTGTGGTAGCTCAACATTCTCAGTACAGTATGTCAGCGTCTGCAAAACAGGCATTGACTGTGGCCTGCCTACTATAATTGTAACAGATTGTGAAACATGTTGAGTGATTTTTAATGGAGTTGAGAACTGTGCTGACCGCTTGTTTGGAAGTGCTGCGAAAAGTTTGTAAAATGGCATTGGGACCTGCCCTGTCTATTGAGTTGTTTTGTTTGTTTGTTTGTTTGTTTGTTTGTTTTGTAATACTGGCGTTGGAGCCATCTGGTGGGTTTGGATCCTCGCATCCTTATCTGTTGATGGGTACTCTAATCTGTGTCTCCTCACGTTGTTCACCGTAACCGTTACACTGGCCCAGAACTGTTGAGGCTCGTAAATTCGTAAGCTAGTTCTCAGCTGGTGTTATCCAGCTGATGCTTGACACACCATCCGGCCGGCCTGCCCCTCGCTCAGTCAAACAGTGCTAGATTAAATCTGATTATTGAAATTACTTAATTTTCCCACAATATTCAAATGTATTGAGATGCACCTGTATGTTTTGTGGCATCAAGCAGGAAGATGGTGTGTGGTCCTCTTTGTGTATAGTTCACTAGAATGACACACTCAAATTTAAATGATACTGTACACTGGAATACTGACAGTCAGACAGCCAAAGCGATATCAACAGTAAGATGATCAGTGCACATTTGTGCCCATACTGCATTTTATGAGCATGGTTGTGATGAGGGGGCATATCTGCCTGGCTGTTCATATGCATATGAAAGACAGAGACATAAAAGACAGCAGATGTGTGCTTGTGCATTTATGCATATAGTACAATTAAACCATTTGCATAAAACGACCCTGTGTTTCACCATGGGTTGTGTGTGTGTGTGTAACTGTACCGCAAATAATATGAGGTAATAAAAAAAAAAAAACAGGAGAAGGGAAAGTCAAAATGACTTCCCACCATACTATCGAATAAAGACAACTACCACCATATATCCTTTTGTCTCCATTTTCAGAGAACGGTTATAATGAGCTGCGCTGATGCAAACGCCACGAGGTAAACAAAGCTCAATGCTGCCACAGAGCATCATCCTCTGAAGTCCATCAGCTAGCTTGTCATTGGGCTTGCTTTGGAGTCCTTCGGCTTTCCCACATGGCTGGTGGCAGCATTGCGTGGCATTCTCCAGATGAATTACACCACCATGCCACATAAGTCAGTGTGACTCAGCGATCTCTTCTGTGCTCCGTCTAAACGGTGCTGTCTCGCTTTTTTAGATTTTTTTTTTTATCTCCGGGGCATCTCAATGCTGACTGCATATGTCTTATTTCTACCTCATCCTCATATTTCTTTCTTTTCTCCTAGTTTCATCCCCCCACACTTCTTTGTGCCAGCAAACATTCTCTTGTGCTCAGCAAGTGGCCATATGTCAGCTGGTGGTACTGTACAGTGGGATGAATCACGGAAGCAGGTACAGTACAGTTAAGTCAGACCTCTCCTGTAGATATCTATAAATAAGGCTTGGGACACACTGCCCCCAAGGGCTGGCCACGTCTATTTCTGCCTTAGTTAGAATACACTTAACCTCCAACTGTGTCTATTTAGAGCAACTGATTTTCTTTTCTTTTTTTTTACCACTTTGCTTTCGAATGGGTAGCAGAGCACAAAGACTCCGAAAGTGGTCCAAAAGAACTATGGATGGCAAGATATAATACCTTTGATACGGGGGAAGATTGGCGGTCTCAATAAAGGTCAAGCTTGTCATCTCCCTAATAATTAATATTTTTAAAAGGGCATTAAGGTAAGTGTATGAAATTTCTAAATGCAAACAAAGAACAACAAGTTCCCGGTGGCCGGCATATCAAGCGACCGACTGGGCAGAGAGAGGCGCACTTTTGTTGAGACGAGATAGAAATGGAAATGTAGCCTGGCCTATTCCCCCAGACTGGCTTGCATAAAAGCAGGCATTCATTTAAATAAACTGACATGGCAGACGGAAGCCAGCCCCTCAGCCACGCTTCCTAAGAACGCTTCTATTTTCTTTGATAAGGAAATAAGCCGCGGAGAGCTCTAAAAAGCTGCACGACTCAGCCCGTTTCAGGCCTGGGCTGAGTGCACCTAACAATAAAGGTGAGACTTCTCTCAGTGGAGCCTGACCACCCCCTTACATCAAAAGACCTCAGTTCTTGCCCTCAGCCTCTCATTGTCTCTCACTTATTTCTCTTCTCCACTTACTGTTTCACAAGTAGTTAGGATGAGTACATCCCTCGCCCTATTTTTTGCCCTTTATCATTCAGCATTTCCTCCACTGCATATCGAGTGTTTGTACGACCACAGGCGACCCAATCGCGATTCTGTGAAATGCTGTGAAGCGAGGAAAAGTACATTAGCATTAGCATGAAAGCACTTTAGCAAGAAAAAGAGAAAAAAAAAAAGAATGGACTGACAATCCCGCTAATCTTTCTGAGCGCACCCCTAACTTGCCCATTGCCCTCCCCTCATCGCCCACCAACCACCTCACTGCAGTCCCTTTTTTCCCATGCGTCCCATTTACCACGCTGTGCCTTTTGATTCACCTTCTCCATAGCGAGGTACCCGGTCACCTGGAACATGTAGCCTGAGTCACTGTGATAAAGTGCCTCCTTGTGATGGCGTGGAGCGCGGAAAACACGGTGGCATCGTGAAGTGTGTGTGTGTGTGTGTGTGTGGGGGGTCATTGTGTTATTAACAAATGAGCCTCAGGGTCAGGCTCATGCTCGCCAAGCTTCACGGAAACTCCCCTAAAAATAGGCGAGTCATTTAGAGAACATTAGCGGACTCAGGAGTTAGTGCTGAGTCAGGGCCTGTCTAATTTAATGGAGGCATGATAACAAAGCTATCCTGCGTCGCCGAATGTGGTCTCGGGGCTGCATTTGGTAATGAGGAGCAATTATGAGTGGAGGGGGAGATCTAGATATTAACGCGGTGAATCTGAAAGACGAGAATATCATCAAAAAATCATGCTGCAGAGGTCTTCAAGGTTTTTTGGGCCAAGGACCCCCACAGGTACCCCATCACTATAGTATAAAATATTTTGTTGCCGGGCCAACAATAATGTGTAAGGTGGCCTATAGTGCACTGTATAAAAGTTATAATGTGATAAAGTAATGATAATGTATATTTTCTGACATTTTATTCTTTGGAGAAAAAAGGTTTGGGTTATTGGAGGACCCCCTGCAGTACCTCTGAGGACTTCCTAGGGGTCCTGGACCCCCTGTTGAAGACCTCTGCCCTACTGTATTGGTGTTGCTTTCTCCTATGCAGACAGCAGTGTTGTGTTCAAACTTGAGCAACTATTTAATTTAAAGAGCAACTTGCAAGTTAAAATTTTTTTTATAATAATAATAATTTTAATATATTCGGTTGTCTCCTAGCAAATTCGGTTGTCTCCTAGCAAAACAAAAGCGCTAGCTACACAGATAAAATCCTGCCCCTTCTGTGCACTCCTTGTCGACCCAAAAGTTTAGAAGTTTTGTTTTGTGCCTTGCTGAGAGCGCAGCTTTTTACACGTTTAATCTGAACAGCCCTTAAGCCCTTAAAGCAGCATTGGCTACCGGTACTGTGCTCACCAAGACACCTGCCCAATTTTCCACTGGTGTGAGAACATCTCACAACATAAAGTAATTTCTTGCTTTCTTCTAATCCTTGGTTGTTCCTGGTCTATTTGACACCTGGCAGGTTCATAATTATATAGCTATGGTCCATTAAATCCATAAGAATGAACACTATGGATCTTCTCAGTGTCAAAACTAGTGTGTAAACTAGTATGCTTGAGCTAGCTTGGGAGCTACACTCGTCACGTCACGATCAAGGTTTTTTTTTTTTGTTGGCAATTACAAAACTCTTACATATACGTATGTAAAAGTTATAGTAGTGGATTCAAAGACATCATATTTTGAAAATACAAATTTTATTTATTTTTCCAACACATTAATTAACAGGTTGTCTACCTGAAAGTTGCACTTTAAAGGTGTCAGATTTCACCCAGGAACAAAACATACATGCCAATAAAATATAGATAGTTGCGATAGGCTTATGTATGCGCTATACTGCTATACTACTTACTGTATACAGTAAGTAGCTTTCTTATGAACTAGAGGTGGATATTATCACGGCACCAAGTGAAATAGACCTGAAACATAGCAACACAGTCATGAGTAAAGGTCAGCTGACAACATCACACAATTTCTCAGAAAATATCCATTAATAATAGAAAGAGCCAGAAAGCCGATGCAAGCACATGCGCAGCATTCTCCAGCTATGACGCATTAACCACTACAGGATCTCCCCACTTTTGCGTACCGCGGGCTTCCTTTTCATTAGGAATTTCAAAAACAACAGGTGGAAATCAATCTGGCTATGAACAGACAGCAGGTGCTCTGGCTCGGGGCGGGGTTGGAGATTGATCTGGGAAATAACAAAGCGGACGTGAGCATAAACCCCGGCCCCAGGCCCGCTGCCAGGACGTACACAGCTGCACATTTCCCTCCTTCCTCGCCAGGGCCCTGGCCAGTTGCCTCCATCTTGTGCCATGGGTGTATCTAACACGCTTGATATGCCAACCACTCCTCTTAATTAGCTATTGGTAATTACTCCGCTAACCTTCTCCCCAATCAGGTAGCTCACTGGCTGATATCATAGCCTACTTTTTCCACCCGCTTGGTCATTGTTAATTAGCTACCTTTTTGCTCATCTGTTATTTATAGGTCAGAAACAGCCTACTTGGAATCCATTGTTATGGTCAGGGTGCAATGCACTAGAGACAAACTGTAGATACATTACTTAACTTTAAATTCAACTTACATTTAAATAAAGCTGACTTCTTTTATGGTAAAGCTAACTTTTGTATGGTAAACTATCAATGTTAAATTTCTATTGGTCTCCCCGGTGAAATATAATTCCTTGCATTTGCATTGACAAGTTCTGAACTGGCAGCCTGGTGTAACCAGACAATATCACTTTGTGAATATGGTCTGGTTACATTCCATTGGGAAATGTTCGCAGTTGTTGCCTCCTACTGGCGTAGACCTCTGGTTAATTTTGAAACTATTGGACAGCTCTGAACCAATCGGTGTTGATGCAACTGTTTTCATCAGCTCATCTAGCTCTACTACCACTTCGAAACTCGCTTGACTTCAACTTCATCTTGCTAACACACCCTGATCGGGCCATCAGAAGGGTGGCTGTGAGCACGCTAATGCAAACAGGGTTTCCCGACTGTAATCTCAGCAAAATAAATTGAGATGAGAGCAATTAGTCGGGCGGAGCCAGGCTACTTACTATACATGTACTGGGGACATGTACTGGGCCACATGCGGTTCAGATGTGTCAGGCAGGAGTTACTATAGTAACATACTCTGCTCTTATTTCTGCAATTATAGCACAACAAAAAACGTGTATCTTCTGACCTCTTTTCCCAATAAAAAATAACTGCAGTTGCGTCTCACAACCAAAGTGTCTTTTGCCAAATTATATGTTGGAGAATTTTATGCTCAATAGGAGTTATAATTATCATGTTCTCTTGTCACTTTCTACTGAGTAAGTGGATTCACAGCATACCGAAACACCAGGTTGGAACGGGTCAAACCAAGCTTGTAGCATCAGGCAGCTGAATCACAGCAAGAGAACAGCCATAATTGTACGCTTTCTTTTTCCATTCAACCCGGTCCTGTGTGAAGCATGAGTGTATCCACTGTTGTCTTGGATACGTCTTTCTTCTTGTCTTCACTGCCTCTATAAATAACATGGAGGGGTCAGAGGAAGCCCCTAGTGATTCAACAGTTGGAATGCAGTGTAGAGCAACAAAAACAATACAGCGATAAGTACAGTATAGTCAGTTTTCTTGTGTGTTTTTTTATTTGTTTTTAGACAGAAATCTAATTTTCCTAACAGCAACAACACTACCTGAATAAAAACTGGCTAGTATTGTTAAAATAAGATAAATTTCATTAACGTAAACCCTTCATTGTAAAATAAAACAAACCCAGATAACTCACGCTAGAATGCCATGGCCATACTTGTATGTCCTTTTTTAAGCTTGCGCTGGAGCTATGCATGTCTGGAAGAGTGCCTACATGGATTCCATTGCGTTACAGTCAATCCTGGCTTGCAGGGGGATTTACTGCAGAATTTTAACTACACTCTGTATTTAGGCACCCTGCTTTTTGTGTATGTGTCGATGGTCAGCTCTGTTACGCAGAAGAACACACACACATATGCCATTGTGCACCCATACACACCGATGGACTCACAAACGCGTCAACCTGTTTGATCATTCATCATACATGTCCGTCGGCTGTTCGGATTAATTGAATTTGATCGGCTGCCCGGCCTTTGAAGGGTGCCAAACGTGTTTGTGATTTAAAAACAAATTGCCAGTGGAATCGTTCAATGACCAAGCGGCTATTTACTACTCTTAATCCATTCAATCCATGCAAATAGCTGTCAGCAGTCACAGCAGATGACATTTCAGCTGGTGATTGGAATGGTTAACTGGAATGGTCAGTCTTGTTTGTGTCTGTAAACACGTACTTTCAAATGTTACTGTTTGCTTATCCAATGCATTGGATGAACATAGTGTAGCTCTCATGTGTGCGTGTGGAGCTGTGTTCAAATGTTATCACTTTCAAAAGGTATGAAATATGAACAAGAAACAAAATATATACCTATGTTTTTGTGAATGTGTAATCAAATTGGCCGTGATCGGGCATGACTGCAGTTTTAAGTGTGAATTCCACACGCCTGTTGACAAACAATATTGTAAGAGACAACTGAAGCATCCTCCTGTTGCTATATACATGTATGCCACCCCATACATTATTCCCTATTGGGAGTAGCGGCTATGTGGCTGGTAAGAGTGACATCACAGATATGTTCCGGTGTGCCGCCTCTGTAATGGAGTCAATATAGCTCCATGCTGAGCATGCTTGAAGTCAAAGCACACAGCAGTGACAAATGTTCATTAAATACTAATCATTTGCCCTGTTGGCCCTATTGGTAGCCTACTGACAGAATTGTTTGACATAAGCATATAGTACAATAAACCCACAGACACCCACGCACGCACACACACATACGCACACACCTACACTATTTTTTAATAAATTAAATATCTGATCTTCTGGCTTGTTTGGCTTCTTGGCGGCTGTTGCGTGGTACGATTTGAAACAAACATACACGCTGTCTGCTTTGAAGCAGGCTCAACTGATCCCGGGCAAGCGTCACATTCCTATCTTCACAATACAGAAACCAATGCCATCAAATGTGTGCCCATTCTCTTCCTTGACAGTATTCCTCATGGTACAGTAAGTGATATTTACGCTGTGTCCTCTGGCCTGAGACCGCCGCGCATATTAATATACACACACACTTTGTGTGAACCTTTACTTCCAACTTGCATGACTACGCAAAGAGGGGATTAGTGCAACAGGATGAAGCGATCGCCATACACTCGGCTAGCAGCCCTAACTTTGACCTGTTGCCGTGGAAAGTGGTCTTTAAATAGCCCTGTCCAAGTTTATATTGGATTAGTACTGGTGCCTTAACGTGATGACTTGCAGTCTTGCATGCTAGCACAGTATGCTTTGTTAAATTAGCTGAACATTGAGTTGGAGTAAAAAAAAAAAGAATGAAACAAATACTGTATATATACAGTTTAACAAATACAGTACAAGTCTGTAGTTGTTATAAGTACTTAAATATAGCCAAGGGTTACAGAGGTACATTGCCCTCCAGAGGAACGACAAAGGGCAGAATGGATAACTTTGTTGGGCGGAGGAGCAGAGGATTGTGGGTGGATGTGTGGGTAGAATAGAACAAATCAAGAAAAGAAACGGCATTTGTGCCAAGGAAAGAAATAAAAAGACAAAACTCAGATAAAGCAGCAGGTTGGAAGGTAGATAAAGGTAAATGAATGAAATAAAATGTGTGATTTAAGCGATCAATGTACTATGTGTTTTATGGCGGTGATAAGGCACATGTGGTCCACATAACAATGGCTTTCATTCCCCACCGTCCAGATGGTAAATCCACACCAGGGCCAGTGCTGATGCCATGCTATGTTTTTGTGGCTCTGGTCGCTCATCCTAGCTAGTTCCATTCTGCCAATCACACTCCCTGCCTTCCATGTCAGATAGCCAATGTGGGGTTAATTAATGAAGGGTGGGGTGGGGGGTGGGGGAGAGAGAGAAAAAGGTATGCACTTTCTTTTGGCACTATAGAATACAACTCAACATAGAGACCACTGTGGTGAGCGCACGGTCACAATTTAACCTCTACGTTTTCTGATACAGTGGACAAGTGGGAGAGAAAGTGGCCTGCTTGCCATGCCAAATGTAACATAATTTGATGTGACAGCATTATTGATTAAACAAAACACCCAATAGATCGGGTCAGGTATTGTTTTAGAGCTATTGATCGCATCTCAGTATCTGTCTCGCCTTCGTGCCCCAACAACAGACTATAAAGCACAGTAGCCACAGTAGCAGGCAGATTGTAAAGGTGAAAGATCCCTGCAGTTATTAGCTACATCCTGTGATTATAGCAGCCACCTTCCTGTGATAACCTCACGATGATAAAGGTAACAAAGTGGAATTCCTGCGCTCTAACACACTTTATACCGCTAGTTTATATTGATTCTATTGCTCCTTTCTTTGACACCATTTTCCCTCCCTCTCGTTATGATACTGTCCGTCATCCGGTTTTCAAAAAACCCAGCAGCCCTTCTGTGCTAGCTCTTTGTTGTGATTCAAGTAATGCTGCAGCTTTCAATATTTCATATCAAGACACGTTCTCCTTGATTCTTTGCAGCTTGACATGAATGTCAGCACACACAGATGTGTGCTATTTGTTGTATTTGCTCATAGGAGAAAAACTACTTTAACATATATTACATTTTTCTTTAATATTTAATTAATATCCTAAAAACATGAATGAACTTTTGCTGTTGGTTATGATGGTCTTCTATTTTAGTGGGTAGTTTTCTGTTATAATGTAATTAGTCTAGCCTGACACTGTATTTAATGATAACCATTTTGCCCTGATTTTGTAAAAGTTGACTGGATGCCAACAGTATTTTCAGGCTTGCTTCGTTGTGAAAGTCACTGAGTCATTCACTTTACATGTTGCGGGTGGAAAGTTAATCTTAATACACCTACAGTAACACCACAGCAAATTAAACACAGCTTGTCCTCACAAGCCCTGCCCCTCGACCCAATAACACATGTAAGTGTGCCTGTTTGCAGGAGTTAACATGGATAGACGGTGTGTGACCATGAATATATGAGTTGACTGCATGTGACATCGCGTTGAGGACAGTCCTTATTGGAAGTCCTGTTGTTGTTTTTACCCTGTACGGCATAGGTTAGAAAAAGCAATTTGTGCGTTTACCCCTTGGTCAACAACAAAGCCCACAGTCTTTATTTATGTCCACTACTACAGTAACTCTATTCCCATTATTTCTGGCTCCTGTATTCCCCGATCTGTAGGGCAGGGAGAAGCCAATGGCACTGTATTAAGCTGTATACCCCATCAGTGTAGAGTGTCACTTAGCAACACTAACCCTCCCTATTAAGCCTTGACAGCCTTGACAGGCTAAACAGACAACCGTTCTAATGAGCCCACCTTCGGCCCTGTTTAACGCTAATCTGATATGCGCTAATTGATTAGCAAGCGTCTCGGGCTTGTAACTGTTGTGACGACAGACGGGCAGGACGCTGACACCATGGTAACAAGGCCGTTGTATTTCCGCCTCAGACTCAGTTGCGTCGCCAAAGGGATTGCACGGTGACACGTCTGGTTGAGGGGGAAGGGCGGTTGAATTTACAGAATGTATTATGCTAATGCGTCACTTCAAGTGAAATAGTGTTTGTAAATGTTACAAATTCTAAGACAAATGGAGGCTGATTTAAACATGTTGAAATGGTAAACATTTTCTAAATAGGGTTTATTAATCTCGTAAACAGCATTCCTCTTGATACAAGGTTTCAGCCAGAGTATGTGTTCTTTCAGCAGACACATTCTTTCTTCTCAGAAAACTCTGCTCGTCTGTCTAAACCCACTGGATCTGCCATACAAGAGATAAAACACGGAACAGAAAACTGGTTAAATCAAGCAAAAGGGAAGATGAAATACATTCCGTTCATTTTCCCTGCTGAATAAATACAATATATAAATTGAATCAGACAAATGTAGAATATTAAGATAAATATATCCATTTATAGTTAGTCAGCGGCCTAAATGTAGCTGTACTAAATAATGGCACTGTCAAGAATAGAATAGCGACGGAGACAAATTATTGTTCCCCCTCCATTTTAAATTAGCATTAGCATGTAGAATTAGCATACTACAGTGTGAACACACACACATAAACTCTCTCTCTCTCACACACACACGCACACACACACACACACACAAACACGTACAGTATGTATGCAGACACACAAGGTAACTCAGAGAATATGTCAATTCAGCAACATCCACATTGTCCTGGCCAAAGCTGGATTCAACGTAGATATACTGTAGGCCAGATATAGGCCAGGGCATAATCTGCAGTGATATGCTAAGAAAGTACTAACAGAGGGGATGAATCTCTATTTCACCTGCTTGCAGTAAATGCTTCACAGCGTAATCCAAATTAGCGCATGGCCCATTCAGGAGGCAGCTTTATGTCTTAATTAATTCTCCTAATTTCATGTAAATCATATGTAACCGTCCTAATTTGAAGATATTCATATGTGATTTATTTTGTGGCCGGCATATTTGAGAGGTGTTATCTATTCTTTGTATATGTACTGTATGTGGTTAGCATGCTTTAAATCATTCTTCTGTTGTATAATATGCTACTATAATCTGTTAATTTGTGGAAAATATATTTTTAAAAGCATCTGACTAATTTATAGACTCTGTATTCTAGCGTAAGAAAGTAAAAGTTAAAATTCAGAAAGGTCTCGAGGTATTGGAAATATGACAGAGGCTACTTTCCCCTGTGTCAACATTCATCCATCCTCATTAGTATTGTTATTCACTCCCAGGTATACCCTGGCCTATTCATTACCATGCAGGCAAGATTAAGGACATGCTTTTTAGAGTGTTTGCCTGCCTTCAGATACTGCCATGCTACTTAAGGTGAATTAATGGCAAGACATCGTGGTCAACACCCAGCCAGCCACAAGGTCCAACAGACAAGGTGCATGCAGCGAGCAAGGTACCAGAAGGTTAGCACTGGGCTGCCCTGCACCTTATGGCAACAAACACGGTAAATTTAGTGAGAAATTGGGCGCAGAAGTCCCATACATGTTCATTAGGGTTGGCTGAGAGGGGCTCAAGAAGGAGAGGCATAGGAAAGAGGAACAGAGAGAGAAGACAAGCAGAGAAAGGAAAATAGAACATACACAAAAAGAGTGCTGAAACTGTATCAAGAAAAAATATTCTTTCTTAATAAAATGGACATATACAAAAGACAACATTTTGTCATAAAACACAACGGAACATTCACAATGAGACTATTATATTTTTTTCATTCTTGTTAATAAAGATAATCTCTTCAGCAACATTGTATTTGCCTTGAGAAACATTCACTGAGTGCATTATGAGTGCAAGTTATTTACATGCAGCTTCTATAATGTAGGTCACTGCGCGTCGCATTAATATCGCATAATAAAATCCCAGCAAATCTCTGACGAGCTGGCTGAGCCAAACAGCATATACCAGGACCCCACACAGGTGTCAACTCAGCTGTCAGTGACCTTCTTGTATTTCTTTACACCTTCCATTACACCATGCTTGGCCTGTGGTGTTTTTTGGTCTACACTTACACTGTATACATATAGGCGTGCATTCTCTAATAACAGCAGACAAGCAGGACTTTCAGTGCAACGGTCAATAGCTAAGAGTCACCCTATCGATTGGCTCTGTGCCAACCAAATGTCAACACCCTGCAGACCAAAGTCTCTGCTGATTCCACCGTGATAGATTCCACGGTAAACTGGAAATGCACGCGGGAGCATTGCTCTTTTTCACGTCCGACGGCACCAGACGAGCATCATTTTGCTCAGCGCACGTGTTAGCAGCATGTCCATATTTACTTAAGGACGTGCTCTGAACAACACAAACACACCAGAGGAAAGCGTGAGCGGTAAGAACAAGCGGGCGTTAATCCTATTGGCCGGTGCTTGGCCTCCTGACAGGTCTCAGTATGTCTCCTTGGGCCCAGTCAGTCCCTCTGAAAGACACGGTGTCCTCCACTAAGAGTACAGTCACACTGCCTTGTCTCTCACTCACGTCTCGGGAGACCTAAATCACAGATGGACACTCCCTGTATTGGCCTGTTTGCTACAGTCAGCATTAACGGTGGGAATAATAAAAATGCAATAATTCAACTCAAATAAGTTGGCACACATTTTAGTTATAATGTCACATTAAAGTTAAATTACAGCCACGGTAGGCTTAAATACCGATCATTTCTTATAGCCTAAATAAAATATGAGGTGTATGAATGGCAATACGAGAGAAGATAATGAATTTAAATCAAATAAAAACATAAAAGAGTGTTACCTTACATCACTCAGGAATTCAGCGGATCTTTTCAAGCGTGCCTTTCAATGAATGAAAGGTTTAGGGTTTAGTGTCTCGCCTGAGGACGCTAAAGGCTAACAGACATGCGTGTTATCTTTTCGCTACACTAAGCTTCATAGGGAGAAAGCACAGGTAGGGTGACAGCAAGACACAAGAGGAAAGAGAGCCATGCATCATTGTGTTGCGTATAACACGGCCGGGCCCCGAGGAGAGCAGAACAGGGAAACACACACACACACTGAATGAAGGAGAGACAGTAACTTCTACTGTCATTTCCTGGGGCGTAGCAAGATGGTAAACAGCTGGCAGCAATGCCTGTGCAGAAGACAGCGAGGGTCTTCTCTCTTTGTGGCTCGTTCTGTGTTTGTAGTTTACCAGCTTGACATGCCCTCTGTCTCCACCCAAACAGGCAATAGTGCAGGGGTTCTCAATCTGTGTCAGGACCACCCCGACGGGCTGCAAGAAGCTTGAGGAGGGTGTGAGATTATTGTTTGTGTTTCCTTAAGCACTGCTGTTTGATCGTTTGCATACTGTGTTTATCTACCATGTACATTCGTATGTTGTTTTGAGTACTGCTTGTGAGCAGCCTCCTGTATAGACACATCACCATAAATAAATCTCTTTGGGGGGGGTTAAAAGTGATAAGTGTTACCCAAATGGCAAATAATTGAACGAGCAGCCTCTATTTTCAAAGTTGGTTGATAGTCTTTAGCAGAACTAGCCTATGACTTGTCATTTTCTATAAGACTATAAATCACAGTCTTGTCATGGTGTAAGAATAAAAAAAAACTAACAAGTAAAAATGGACTAAGGATGTAAGGATGTATGAGGCGCTCATGAATCTTCCCCTTTGTCGAAGCATCTATACGGTAAACTAACAAGAGGCCCCAACCTGTTTGCAGGCTCTGTCTAGTCTGTGCTATGGCATCTCTCTTCTCCTAAATTTCCCAAGAGACTCCTTCTCAGGGCTGTTAATTAATCTCTTCCATCGTTCTGCCGCCTCAGGAGCGGGTCCCTGTTTGGAGCCGGGAAGCCTCTGAAAGCTAAGATGGGCACCAGGCCTGGGTCAAATGAGGAGGAACACCGCACACATTCATTATGTTCACGGAGATGTTTTGTTTGCTCCATTCATTCTTTCCTTTGCTCTTTTGTTTGGTCATTTGTCTGTTCAATGATTTTTCTTCACAACAAAACGTGTGTGAAGGTCAAAAGACTTGAAAGTCACATGGTGAGTAAGCATATATGTGTGTGTGTGTGTTCTGCCTCTATCTGGGGTTTACTCCTATAAGACTCTCCCTATGCCGTGACTGAAGCGCATTTATTGTTAATGAAGCCACCGCTACATAATTAAAAGTAAAGGTCTCGTTTTGCAACATGACGGTGGATGCCACATTGAAAAACGACAACGTGCGTCTCTAACGTTATACTGTAGTCACATCTGTGACATATTTAAAGTGTAACTGCACCCCAGCACTGAGCCTGACTCCACCCACTACAACTTTGAAAAATGTGTCAAGGAGCTGAGTGAAGGGAGGGGAGGGGCTGAGAGGGGGACCCCATTAACATTAACATTAATTTTTTGACATATGAGCGTACTATGTGTACCGATGAAAACCAGCCAGATCCTGGGGTGATTTTTAACAAATATGACATCTAGTTCTGTTTTCAGCCCATAACATGTTTATAGAAACGGAAATGTTGTCAATATTTACACCAGCATTGATGTGTCTCATCAAAGATCAATCCTATTAGTTTGTTTACAGCTCTTAAAACACATGTGTAGATTACATTGTCCTATTGGACAGGATACATGTCAACACAAAGCAGCTCTCATACTGTAGTCTATATTTCCTCCTTATAGACCCATCTCAGTCATGATGTGTTATATAGCTAGCGTGTTCCCTTACATTTGCATTAGGGTTCGGGTGTGGGGGCAGAGGGGCCAGCTGCTCTGCCTCGCACACAGCTTGTATGGAGATGAGTCTCACACTGGGTGACGATAAGTCACCATGGCACACCACAGTCACCATGGAAACTACACAAACACAACATTTCTGAGGAAACGAGTAAAATGAGGTTGATTACACGTTCCTTTTTTTTTACATCTTAAAGGGCTGCCGATAGGGTCTGTTTTATTGGTTTAAGCACAGCATCAGGGTCTGTCAGCACGATGCCTGCTAATAACAGCATTTTAGTTATTAGAGTTATCTTTCATTGTTTCCTCGATTCATTTTTTTATCCACGCCAATCATCTTTCAATATGTTTGGATTGTTTTTGAGTCATTATTCCCCTTCCTGCATGCAAGTCAGTCTTGCACAGGGGTACATCATTCATACAAACACAAACATGATGTATTGTAAGTCAAACAGAACACTGCAGCGTATTATTCCCTGTATTGTCACTATACCGTACAGTAGTGATGCGCATGGTTTTTAAAAACCCGCACCCACCCTACCCGTTATGAGAGCAAACCCACACAGCCCGACCCGCCAAAATATGTGTTCATCAACCACTCAAACCTGACCCGACCCGCAAACCGCCAACTTGAGCGTGTGGCCATATAGCGATACAGATTTCTGATTTAATGCACGTTGCAAAGGGACATACACTGACACAGACAATAACCTATTTCAGAGCCACCTAAGTCCTTATGCCCAATGTCTCTGGAGCCACGGCAGGCTACAGCAAAGTGACTGAGCCTAGTTTAGCAAGTCTAAACTAGGCCGATTTAATTGTTTAGTTTATCTGTTAGCATGAGGCTACGCTAGCGTAATACATGATTGCATAGCCTATAGGCAGCAGCGCGTCTGCGTATATGCTACTAAATAAACTAAATGTATGTAGGCCTAACCAACTTTATAGTTTGGTATGGCTAATGCAGGTTCGTCTATTGGCAGCCAGGGCATGAGAGGATCTGCACCGCCGCTCAAGTGTGCCATAGCCGTGTGTGTGTTTGAGAGCACTGTTCCAGTAGACATTTATTAGTTTTTCTCAATTGCTAAAACACTAAACCCTATTGTCTGAACCAAATGCTCAGTTGCCTGAACCCACTGATTGAATAAATCACTCTTTTGGCAAAACCATAAGCACTTTTCACCTGTTTAGACACAACTTGCCAACACATTTTCATTGTGATGCACCCGTGCTGCATAATGGTGAGCACAGGTAACAAAAGTCAAACACAATTAAAGCACAGGTGTCACCACTTGAACACAACAACTCAAAATTGATCACACTTGTGGCTAATGATGTGAGGGAACACATACAGTAAGCCAGTTCAGAGAGCACTGGTTTGTGAGGCCCTACAATGGATAGAAATCTGAGAGGAAGAGTTCGTGTGAGAGGAGGTCGAGGTGGTCGAGGTGGTCAGCGAAGACAAAGAACAGTAATATCTGATGAAATCAGAGCTACTGTGATTGACCATGTTCTTGT
>JAODUE010050240.1:0-18070 GCA_027564755.1 Amblyopsis hoosieri | reverse complement strand
AAATGCGCTAACACCCTTTTATATTTATATATGTATATGTGTATATATGTATGTACTGTACATACATACCCCCCCCCCCCGGTGTTATAATTCTGTTGCACATATGCAGCCACATATGCTTAATAGGTTAATGGTTCAGCTGCTGTTTTTAGCATCCAACTGCCATGCTTTTTAAGTCTTTATTGGCTCTGTTTACATTCATCATTGTGTGTGTGTGCGTGCACGTGCGTGCATACGTATAGGTGACACAGTAATCCGTAAATTAGTCTCCAATCACGAGCTGGTGTGGCGGTTGGCCCAGGCCTACCAGGACAGCATGAACCCTTGTGACCAGGAGGCTGTTGCCACGGCAGCATCCCGGGCAGAGCCGCCACCTCCTCTCTCGGCCGCGGGCCTGTCCCCGTGCCTGGCCACGCGTTTGGACCGCAGCCCGTTCCCTGCCCCCTCCTCGGCCTCCACCCCGCTGGGCTCGGACTGCCTCCCCGAGTCGGGGACGTTCGGCAGCCATCTCATCGGCAACCGCATCCAGGTGTCGCGCGACGACGCCTATGGCGGCAGCCCCAGCCTACGGTCTCACGCGCTCGGCCACGCCGCCCCGGCCGCGGGGGCAGCGGCGATCCTTCCCCGCCAGGCCTCCTGGATGGCGGGCCCTGCGCAGGATGACAGCCCCCTGAAGCAGGAGCTGCCCCGCAGCAGTCGCTCGCTGCAGGGCAACTGGCTGGCCTACTGGCAGTACGAGATCGGCCTGAACCAGCAGGACCCGCACTTCCACTTCCACCAGATCCGCCTGCAGAACTTCCTGGGCCACTCGGGCACGGCCAAGTGCCTGGCGCCGCTGGCGGGTGAGGACTACTTCCTGTCCGGCAGCAAGGACAAGACCGTCAAGCTCTGGCCCCTCTATAACCACGGCGACGGCACGCGCGAGGTGGAGCCCAAGCTGACGTACGCGGAGCACCGCAGGTCCGTGTTCTACGTGGGCCAGCTGGAGGCCTCCCAGGAGGTGGTGAGCTGCGACGGCACGGTGCACCTGTGGGACCAGTACACAGGTAGGTGAGGGGCTCCCCACACTAGCCGCAGGAGCGTTCAGCACGCTTGCTTTGCTATATAAAAATGCACCCATTTTGCTTTGAACTTCACAATGTGAACGTTTGGGGTAAACATTTCTCATGGTAACCGTTAACCCCTCATCCAGTGTCAGTATGTGCTGGCGAAGAACTAGCACAATACCTCACCCGATCCTTTGCTTGTGTTTGCAGATGTCCGCTTTGAACTCATCAAACGGAAAACTGTTGTTCCAAGAAGCAAGTTCAAAATATCGAGGCTAAACTAAAATAGCCTGGCTTCGATAAACGTTAAGGCTTAATGTGTTCCTCCAGTGTATTTGAGGTTCAAACACAATGTTTATTGAAGCCAGGCTTGTGCGTTTTTATTTGTGTGCAAAAGCTAGTTCAAAAGCTCTGATTAGACGATTGTCGAACATTGATTGATCACTGGCAGTTATGGGTGCACAATATATCGCAATATCACGTTGAAAATGTTCCTGGAAGTGCAATATTCGGTTTATGATTTAGACAGAAAAGTAAGATGTGTGGCTGAGGAAGCTAATGCAATAATAGAGATAGAAGGGGAAGCATTACGGCCAGGCTACATCGGTCGCGTAGCGTATGCTGCAACACTACGCTTCCATATTAATCAACGGAACCGGCTACACTGGCCGTGAGAGCAGCGTGTATACGCTGCGGAGAAGTGTAAAAATAGAACAGTCTTCTATTTATATTTTTTACGCGAGGTGTAGTCCACACTTTACATAGAAAATGGGTCATCAAATTGCTGTATTTTAAAATAATTGCCGGTCTCTCCCCACCTCTTTATTTGCCCCCCGAACATCTGATACAAAGGTTCCTCCCATCGATTTTGCCACTAGGCTACAAAGTAACTGTCGACCGGGCGTCTACCAGCTGGCAGTTGCTAGGTAACTTAATCTGTTAACTGCCTACATGTAGTCTGTGTATATAAACATACCCATATTACACGAACATCTGTTTAAGATGTTGTTGTGCAGGAAGACGAATGGTGTCCGAATTCTATAGTTGGCTGTCCCAGAACATTTTCTAATTGTAAGACCTAGGTGCGCAGCAGGTGTAGCCTACATTATGTTGAACGTATGCTCTGCATACGCTCCGCCTAGCTACGCGGCCGATGTAGCCTGGCGTAATTGGCCATAAAGAATGCCTGCTTGGTAGCTTGGAATTACTGTTGGACCAGTCCAATATGACTGGTACATTTTTATGTTAATATATTTTGATGCATTTTCCCATAACATTTGTGAGGAGAGAGACTTAACCCCTTTCCCATTGTGCCTTTGTGTTCAGTGTAATAAAGTGTGTACGTTACATAATTGTATATTCGCTTCCTTTAGCCAGTCAGTTGCCTACTGCACCTTTACACACTTTGCTCATGCCACCGTCTTCTGAATGTCCTTGCTCCAGGCAAGCAGATCCGCTCCTTTGAGGCCCTGGATGGGAAGAACCCTATCACTGCAGTCACCACCATGCCGGCTCCTCACTGCAGCGTCGTCTTCGGCAGTGCCGATTCTGTCCTCCGCTTCATTGATCCTCGCAAGCCAGGACTGCAGGTGGCCACCTCTCCTCCCACCCACACCCCCCAAGGAAACGGCTACATGACTTTCCTTCATTGGCCTTTTTAAAGGCGGAGGCAGCGATTGCAACCCATGCAATTTGTGGTCAAATCCTGTGAATATCTCCTCCCAGTCCACTAGCTCGCCTGTATGTGTGTGTGCGCTGAAAATATAATCATGTGTTTCTACGCAGCCCTGGCTCTGTACGTGGTAGCACACAGTGGTGCAGACCACACAACACTATACCAGCCTTGGTAATGCGTGTCTAATGTTTGGGGGTGGAGGGGGGCAGAGGCAGTGTTTCTGAGGGAGCACCCTCGTGGCATTTGAAGGGAGAGGCGTTTTGATTTGATCCAGTTTACAGATCGACTATCTATCACAAGCATTGCTGAATCCACCTTGAATGTTCAGTGAATGTTTCCAGACATGCCTCATCACACCCATGTCTGTGTTGCTATTTGATAAAAGCCCTAACCTAACAGGGCATAGAAATAATTCTTCCCCTGTGCTTCCAGCATGAGTTTCGTCTGGCTTACAACAACGTGAGTGCTGGCCTGATCCGCTACCTGGCAGTGAGTCCTGGCGGGCGAACGGTGGCCGCAGGATTCTCCTCTGGCTTCATTGTCCTTCTAGATGCTCGTACAGGCCTTGTTCTGAAGGGCTGGCCTGCTCATGAAGGAGATGTGCTCCAAATGAAGGTCTGTCTCAGTTTAGTCCGCTTAGGTTGGCCTACAGCCGTGGGATAATGTTAGAGACCACTGCACAGCGTTTAAAATATAATAGTATAAATATACTGTAATTGTCAAACATATAACTTAAATAGAAAATTTATATAAATGTAAAAAAAATACATATATTACATGTGAGTAAAAAATGTATAAATTGTAAAATCTGAGAAAATGCTGCAATGGTCTCTTAAATTCTTCCCCCGGCTGTATATTAAACATGAAGCTTAAGTTAATTTCTTGAACTTAGCCATGATAACAGATCTACAACCACCAGCCCTAACCCCTTCTCTTCTGTTCTGTTGACATTCATGTGTTTGCTTATACTCGTGGACATATAAACTTCAGTGTAAAACAGTTCACTCTTGCAATGCACTCTTTACTATTTCATAGAGATACTTGTATTGCAGTGATAGAAATGTAAAACATGTATTTATGTGTGTAGTACAGTGTTGGGCAGTAACTAGTTACTAGTAAAATTACTTTTTTCAGAATCTAGTATTGTAACTAATTACTATTTCTAAAACAGTAATATTACAATTACTAATCCAAGTATTACTGCATTGCAAGAACGAGATTTCTGGTCATAGCAAACTTGGAGTAGGCTAATTTAACCAACCTGTCCAAAAATCTGGTTTGAGAGGCTGCAATGTTTTCACTGTGGCTGATTGTTGACTCCTAAGGTTCATTATTGTTCCAATAAAGAAGATTCAATTCTAAAATGAGTTGGCTACACAGGATGTATTTTTTCTGAAGGGCCGAGACAGGGTAGTGATGTCACTAGTAACATAACTAATTACTTTTAATACCCAGTAATAAGTAAAGTAATATTACTTTTTGAAAGAGTAGTAAGTAAATAGTAGCTTAGTCTTAGTCTTTCTACTTCATGAACGGTTTCCTTACCATAGCACAAGCATTGATGTGATAAACAACTGTTGAAGCCCATGTGAAGCCATGCCAGTTTGACATTCCATGCCATGAAATGCATTTAGTCAATTAGAATAGTAGGATGGTGAATGTTTCACCTGTCAAATGTGTAGTCAACATCGCTTGGCAAACATTATTTAACCCCAAATTGTGGGGTCAAGGATTGTTTCTGATTTTTAAAGGGACAGGTTTAGGCAAATATGGACATAAGTTACTTATTAGACCTGAAAGATGATTCTGATTGGCACATTGATCTGACTCAGACTTCCTATTGACACACAGCCACTATGTTGTCCATCAGAAAGTGAAAAAGTGATGGTGGAAAATAGAAATAAGGACAAAAGGATTATGTATACTCACCAACAGTCACCACTAACTAAATATGTTAGTGGGTGTATGTTTGCCTCTCTGACGACTTCTATGGTGTCTTATTTGTGCAGGCTGCGGAGGGAAACCTAGTCATCAGCTCGTCCACTGACTACACACTCACTGTGTGGAAAGATCTGGAACACAAGCCCCTGCGCCAGTACAAGTCACCGTCTGACCACATCCACGCCTTTGACCTCTATGGCTCAGAGATTGTGACGGGAACTGTGGCTAACAAGATAGGGGTGTACTCCATGCCAGACATCTCTCTCAGCCCAGTCAGTAGCACCAGGTTGAGCTCGGAGAACTTCCGTGGCACGCTCACTACACTGGCAGTCTTGCCGACCAAGAGGCTTCTGCTCCTGGGGTCAGAGAATGGTGCCATACGGTTACTAGCGTAGGCTAAAGCAATGGCTCCCTGCTCCACTAAACTCTTCTCTTTAGTGTGCTAAAGGAAGTGTGGGATTCAGCTGCAGGCACGCTGTAGTAACGCTGCTAGCTGCCAATGTTCTCTAAAATGGCTTTTGTTATGAAGCAGCATAAGCACTCTACAGTAGTTACACAAGTTTCATGTTTAGAAAGTCTTGTTGCTTTTGCTATAACCACTGACCAAATTAGTTTGTAAGAGATGTATCATTGTACAGCAATTTTCTTTATTTTTTGCTAGAAATGTTTAAATTCTCATCTCGGCTAGCTCTATTATGTTCTGGACAAGGTGAATTGTTTTTCAAAAGAATGAATCAGAATAATTGCTCAGGAAGGCAGAACCAAGTTTGGTTCTGGCATAGTGTTTATACTTTCCAAATAGATGCATACCAACACCAAAAATACATTCACTTCTCATTTATTCTTGATGTTTGAATACACAAAAGCATCCAATGCACTGAATTCAACTATGCAGTATTTGTAGTTCAAAACATTTTTGTTAGCAAAGTAGAATTACATAGAATTTTTTTTATTTTATTTGCCATGAACAATAAAACTACAAACATCTTTCATCTGACAGTCTTAATGTGTTAAGTAGAAACTTGGAAATATTAAGATAATGCACAACTTTTATTCTGATGCACAAATATGGTCTGAATGGTGACAAAATGTTACTCAAATTTTAATGCTGAATGCTGTCTTTATTTTACTTTGATTTTTAACCACAATAAGTTACTTGAAGTTTTCTTTTGACAGTCCATTTTAATTGAAAATGGCTTAAAAGTTAAAGAGCTTGTAGCACAGTGGAACTGAGATTAAATTAAATGAGAAATCCTTACAGGTTTTAGATACTGTCAGCCACTGTACTGAATACACAGCCTATCATAGGAACAGTCAATGCCAAGACTCAAACTTTTGTATTCTAACATTTATATCTCATTTCATAACTATTGTCTAGACAAAGGTGACTACATTTATCAAATGTTATAGAAGTATTTCTTGTTTGTTTAGATTCAGATTGTATTTTGCAATATGTATTGAGAATATTCCTTAAACCTAGACCAGTTTTTATTGGTAGGAAAACCTTTTCCCCCATATCAATGGGGAAACGATCAAGAATCTTGTTTTCTTTTTTTATTGGAAACTATAATATGTGGCATATTGATAATCAGCTGTGTTTTGGAACATATTGAAGAGAAATACACATTAAAAGATATTTACTAACGTCAAAGAAAGTTCCTCTTTTATTTGATTATGTTGTATACTGAATTGACACCTCTCATCCATGCTTTCTGGACAGGTCATTAGAGGTATATTTGGACAAAGTCCCCTTTTGTGTTTACAAAAGGATCTATGTCATTTGCTGTTGTATGTAGAAGATCTCACTATAGGAAAATATTTGACAAAACAATGTTTTTAGTCTTTTTATTTTCTGACCATTTTAAGCCATTATAGTATGCATTGTGATATTCTGTAGTCAGCTCTCGAAAGTGTTTGACTAAATTAGATGCATTTGCAATAGTCACTTGTGTGAGGTTCAAATCGATGCAAGTTGATATTTAACTGCTCACAGATACTGCCAATCTTTTACATTTGGTTTTCCTGCCATTCACTTATTCTTTTTTTTTACACAAGGTAGAGGATAATTGTATATACGGTAAGATCATATATGTTAATGTTTTGACAAAGTTTATAGAAAATATGCTGAAGTGATAAAATGTAAACTTAAAATATAAAACCTAAGTGATTGCAAAACCCTTTATATTTGTATTATTGTGACAAGGCTAAAATGTTTTTATAATTGTCAATGTAACTTATGTATTTGAACAAATAGTATGTTTTCAAATTTCTATAAAAACCACAGTTTTGATTTAAGTTTTGAATGAGTTCTAATTTATAATACGAATGTTTTAATTAATTTTGTATCGTCATTAATGCAGAATTGGAGATGTGGTGCAATCACGTTCATATTTTACTGAAGTACTGTTGATGTCCACGTTTCAGGTGCATTTCCAGATCATTTTTCTACTGTACCATTCAACATTAAAGACGCTACGCAACGACAACGTTTTTGGGGTCTGGAGAAATTTGAGAAAATAGAGAAAACTGACAAAACAGGTGAGAATGAATGCTTCTACATGTTTGGATCACCTTAGATTTAAATATTAAAATATGCTCTACTCTTTGGAATGAATTAAATATAGTTTTTGACAGTATATTGACACATTTTAAGATATTGTGAACTATTTGTGTGTCACTGCAAATAGCCCCAGCTCAAGTTAAGAACATGGACCTCCGTCTGATACTGCTATTGATGTGTGTCTGCAGAGATGGAGTTACTGTAAAGCGCTTCAGTTACTAGAAAACCATCACCACAGTTTTTCTGCCAATGTATGATGGAAATGTCAACCTCTATGCCATGCTATGCTTTTCTTCCTTATAGAATGTCACAATAAATATGGCAGATAATGATTCAATTCCCTTGGTTCCTCTTATTCCACTGATACCCAGCCATTCCATAGAGGTAAGAGTTAATGCTGAGTGGTTGGATTTCTATATACATATTTTTTTGTATCTTTAATAGTGCCCTGATCACATTGTTCTGCATATTTGTGCCACTAGAACAAAACTGAGAATAATACAACGCAACCACCAACCAACCTCTCTGTCATAGCATCCACAATTACTGAAACAAACAGGAGCCTGTCTGAAGAACAAGACCCAGACCAAATCTATAATTGTGTGTCTGCTGGCCGAAGCACTCATGCCATAGCTAATGCCATCCAGAAAATTGGCATTCAACTCCTACAGAACTTGGAGATATCACCAGAAAAACCCAATGTGATCTTATCTCCCCTCAGCATATCATTAGCTCTTTCCCAGCTGGCTCTGGGTATGATGCATTTACATGTTGATAGTGATACAGTTTCTACACAATATGTATGGCAGCAGATGGGAGTTCTGCAAGTATTGAACAATTGAACAAGTATTGTGTTTAACTTGATATTAGGGGCTGCAAATAAGACAGAGGAGCTTCTGATGAATCATCTCCATGCAAAAACCCTGCCTTGCTACCATGACACCTTGCGTGAAGTGTTACAGCAGCTCAAGAAAAGTGACCTGCAGATTGCCACACGCATGTTCCTGCAACAAGGTCAAAATTCAAAAATGAACATGATGTAAATTGTTCAGAACTAAAGAGAAGACCACCTAACTGTAACTTACTCAAAATGCTTGTTTTAGGGTTTGAGCCGAAGGAAGACTTTGTCCATCAGTCTCGGAGACTATATAACTCAGAGCCAGTGGTCTTGGAGGGACTTCAACAAATAAATGCATGGGTAGAGAAGGAAACAAATGGAATAATGAAAGGTTTTTTACCGTCCTTACCACCCAATGTTCTGCTAATGCTCATTAATGCTGTCTATTTCAAAGGTAAATATAGAGCTAAAACATTTTCACACACTGCATACACATTCTTATTATCTACACATTTGTTTACATAAGATTATCCCATAATATAATGGAGTGTCTATGGTGTTGTTTTAGTATTTGTTGTTGCAGTATATCATTTCAATGCACTGTTGCTGAGTATCACAGATGCATTCTTCTAACAGGAGAATGGAAAACTCGCTTTGATCCAGACTTAACTTCTCAAGGTGTATTCTATATTAATGAAAGCCACATGGTCAATGTTGAAATGATGGAAGCTCCCAAATATCTTTTGAGCCAGTTTATTGATCATGAATTAAATTCTCAGGTAAAACAAATTATATACATTTTGCCCCATTTGAAAGCAAAACTCATCTATTCTCTTTTATTCAAAATTGTGAAAATATCTTTAGTGACTTTTTTTCTTCTGCATTTTAAAGGTGGCACGGTTCCAATTTAAGACATTTTTTAGTTTTCTAGTGGTCATGCCCATGTTTGGCAAATTTAATGTGACAGCACTTTCCGCAAAATTGAATATCTCAGACCTGTATGATCGTATGCCCAAGGAAAAGGCAGTACAGGTCAAAGTACCGAAATTCAAGCTGGAGTACACTCGAGAGCTAAAGGATGTTTTTAAAAATCTAGGTAAGAGCTATACATTTACAGCATTTGGCAGACGCTTTTATCCAAGGCGACTTACATGTAGTACATTTGTCATTAGTTGGACAGGTCATACACCAGCTAATTGTAAGCAACCAATATTATATCATAATAGTTACAGCACTGTGTCTATTTGCACTATCACGTCAATATATAATTAAATCATCCAACAAATACATAAGACCAGAAGAGTAGGGTAGAGTGAAAAAGAAACATCTGAGTTAGAAACTTTAGTTAGCATTGAGTGCTAGGAGGTGGAGAGGTCGAGGTGTCAAAGTTGATCATGAAGAGGTGTGTCTTGAGTCTATTGCGGAAGATGGGCAACTGTTACTGGTAGCTTGTTCCACCATTGTGGTGCCAGGACAGAGAACATTCAAGACTTTGATGAGCGAGTCTTGAGACCTCCGGCCAGCCATGGTGTTGGTAAAAACTGCTCTTGTTGGTACAAACTGCTCTTGTTGGGACCTGGAACCGGACCATTGCATGGAGGTAGCTCTGGGCAATTTTCTTTACTGCCTTTTAGCCCAGTACCAGTGTCTTGAACCGGATGTGGGCTCCAATGGGGAGCCAGTGAAACTCTCGGAAGAGGGGGGTTACATGATGGGAGAACTTGGAGTGGTTGAATACCAGGCAGCTGCAGCGTTTTTATCACGCTCTAAGGGTCAGGTAGAGCACTCTAGTAGTCCAATTAAGAGTTGCAGTAGTCCAGGCGGGAAATCACTAGAGCTTGGACCAGGAGTTGTACCGCTTCGCTTGTGAAGAACGGCATTATTCTTCTGATATTGTAGAGTGAGAATCTGCATGCAGGCACAAGCTGCCTGATAGTCGGTTGTCCAGGATGACTCCAAAACTCTTAAAAGTAGGAGAGGAGGACACTGCGTTGTTCTTAAGGGTGTCTGTTGCCGGGAGTAGCTTGGTTTTGGCGAGGTTGAGGTGATTTGTAGACATCCAGGCACTTATGTCAGCGAGACATTCAGAGATCCAAGTTGAGATATGTGTGTCAGATGGAGGATAGGAGAGGTAGAGTTGGGTGTCATCAGCATTGCAGTTATAGGATAATCCATGAGAAGAAATTACAGGGCTAAAGCCCATGATATACTTCCATTTAATTATGCGTATGGGTACGCAAGATGGCTACCATGCGTATCGGGCGCGTATCCTGCATTCCTTTGGAGCATAGTTTGTGCGCGTCCTCAGTAATTTCAGTAAATGTGCTTGGAGGATTTAAAATATATCATGTATGGGGCAGATCAGTGCCGAATCATCCCTGGCTGAAACAAAATATTTTCCTTGACTACTTTCAAATTTCCACAACAATAACAAACATGTCAAAATGTGAAGCGGCATTTATCATGGTTTACCATGTCAAATGCAGCAGACAGGTCTAGAAGGATGAGGACTGAGGAGAGGGAGGATGCTCTGGCAGTGTGAAGGGTTTCAGTCACCACGAGAAGAGCAGTCTTCGTGGAGTGTGCATCTTTGACGCCAGACTGGTGGGGGTCCAGGAGGTTGTGTGAGGTAGAGGAAGAGTTGGTTGGAGACTGCACGCTCAAGGGTTTTTGGCAGGAAGGAGAGAAGGGATACTGGACTGTAGGTCTGGAGAGCGGATGCATCAAGGGCTGTTTTCTTGAGCAGCGGTCTGACTCTAGCTAATTTGAAAGCAGCTGGGACCAGGTCTGAGTATAGAGAGGAGTTGATCAGTGAGGTGAGGAATGGTAGGATGTCCTTTGAGATGGCTTGGAGAAGATGTGGGGATAGGGTCAAGAGGACAGGTAATAGCCCGGTTGGATACTATGAGTGTCTGGACTTATTCTGTGGAGACGCGGGAGAAGGCATTTAGGGTGCAGGCCGATGTTGTGGGACAGGTAGTCAACGAAGGGGCGAAGAAGCTGCTGATGTCATTCACTTTATTTGAGAAGGAGGTTACAAAATCATCAGTTGATGGCGGTGGAACAGTGGGTGGTGTGAGGAGAGAGGAAAATACACAAAAAAGTTTCCTGGGGTCAGCGGCAGTTTGATAGAAGGTAGTTTTGGCTGCAGAAACAGAGTATGGTAATTTGGAGAAGAGGTGGTAGGATGAGAGATCTTAATGCTGGTGGACATTTTTCCATTGTCTTTCAGCTGCTCTAAGCTCTGTTCTCCAAGCTCGTAGGCCTCTGTTAATAAACAACATAATTCACTGCTAAAAACCTACAGAGCTGAGGCAGGGGTTAACATTTAAATTTCATGACGTATAAATGTTCCAACGTTGACCTGTAAGTCAGCAAGGACCTTGGATGATTTTAGAGATTACGTGTAGAGCCATTTCAGAACAATAATGCAGATTTGTATAAAGTTGGGAATTATGTCAACATTAAAACCAGCACTGATGTGTCCCATCACAGTCCATTTAATATAGTTCACCGCTCAAACAACACATTTTAGGGTGTAATTAAACCATGCCTCTCCAGTTATCTTAAGGAGATACAATGAGGTAGACATTTTTTTTTATTCTGACTTCTGTGTGGACTTTCTTTCTTCCATGACAGGCCTTGAATACATTTTCTCTAAACCCAACCTGGCTAAAATATCAGATGGACCTCTGCTGGTCTCTAGTGTGATGCACAAGTCCAGCATGGAGATCAGTGAGGAAGGGGTGGAGGCTGCAGCAACAACTGCTGTCGTCATCTCAAGAGCCTCCAGCCCCATGTTTTTTCTGCAACAGCCCTTTTTCCTTGCCCTCGTGGACGACATGACACAAGTACCCATCTTTATGGGTGTAATTACTAACCCTAATCCCGGAGCTCCTATTTTAGAGCGAGAAGGCCACGAACAAAAAGATAAATTTGTGGATCCTTTGGACAAAAATTATGTAAGCTCTTCTGGTGGCTCACCCAAGTAAGAACTCTTACCTTGGTAACTGTAAAGAAGATGACCATCCCAACAACCAGATTATTCTGTGATTGTGCTGTTTTGCTAGCTGGATAAACATGTGTGTTCAGATATCTATAACTATGCCTGTTTCACTAACAAATAAAAAAATATGTTCCATTGGTTATTCTTTAGCATTTTTCTTTTCTATTTCCAAATGGCATTTAAATGAATATTGAAATGTTATTAGAAGAAAAGAAAAAAATGCACGTTGCCATGACAAAATAGGCTAATACTGTACATTTTTAGAATAGACTAAAGAACCAAAGCAATTACAACCTGTTGTGTACACCGACCAATGTATGGTTCGTTTTCTCAAGAACACCCAAGCACAGGAATTTAGGACCTCCACAGCAGGTCTGTAGTGTAGGCCTATATAAACTATCTCTGTGAAGTTGGCACCCAAGACAAGAATGTGAATACAAATATTACTATTAGTTTGGCATCGTTTTTGCATGTTTGTGCACACAAAATATTTTATTTCTGTTTTTTGTTTTATAGAATAACAAGTTTACTTGTTAATCCTATATGAGCGATTCAGCTCATATAGGCCCCTTTATCAGTGGGCCATATACAGCACAGGAGTAGGACACGCTGCTGCCGATCGATGTAAAACAGCATCAAGACAGTTCCTTTATCGTACTGTACAGCTGTTCCATGTTAACTCAAGTTTAGGATATAGTAGACTAATAAAGTATTTTTTTATTTAATTAATTAATTTTCTAACTTTTATTTTTACTATTTACATTTAAACACAAATATACTTTCTACTCATTACATTTTCAAATCAGACTAGTTCTTATAGCGGTAATGCGTTAAAAAAAATGGAGAGGAATTGCTGCTTCATTTTGCATAATTGCACGCCTTCCCAATATCTTCAAGACTGATTTCAACTTAATAAAATCTATTGGTCAAAAACAGAAGACTATCATTGGTAGGCTTATTGTAGCCTGGCTCCGTACGACTATTGCTCTCAGCTCAATTTCTCTTTGAGGTTTAACTGTCAGGAGTCACTGTCGGGATGAAATAAACAGTTGTTTCATTCGTCCCTCTATAGACTAACAATGAGCATTTCTCAAGCTCCGTAGCTGTGTTCATGCTGCGTGTGTTACGGCATTCATTAAAACGTGTCATAGTGAATTAACCAAACTAGTTAGAGTGAGAATGACAGGCCTGATTGTCCCTGATGTATCCTAACTTAAATGCCTATATAGGCTATGAGGGCATTTCATGACGTCTATTATAGGAATGCTTCAAAGGTGCAGCAAAAACATTTTATAGGCTATTAATAATAATATTTACCTGTAAATAACCCAATATAATTTGCAGCAAAAATGTGTATAATGGGCTGATCTAGGCTAGTATGAAAGAAAAATCCAAATTATAATAATTCATTGTTAGGCCGTGTGCGTGTTGCTAGCATAAAACTGGTTGCTAGGGAATGGGTCATCTCCATGGATGTAAAAGGCCATCATGGCCATGGCCTTTGCATAAAATAATAAATATGTGAATGAATAGTAGATAATATCATACCAGCATATTATATTTTAACCACTATGAAACAAGTAAATTAAAACAAGTGAAACAAATAAATTGCCATTGCTATAAGTGTTTTGGTCGTTCTACCACCATTTTGAAACACACTTGACTGAAACGTCATCTCACTAACCCACCCTGATTGGGCCGCCAGCAGTGTGGCTGTGCAAACGCTAATGTGATCAGGGTGTCCAGGCTGTAATCTCAGCTAAATAAATTGAACTGAGAGCATAGTTGGACGGAGCCAGACTAATTGTAATGGTGGTGGTATTATGTAAGCAACACATCTACAACAAATAGAATTTAAAGTGCATGCGTTAATTTGCAGTATGTGTGCAAATGATACATTTGTCAATAGTATTCGCGGTGCCAAGGCGGCAGGGATTCTCAAATCAAATTCTGCTTATCGCCCCATGAGGCTTGGGACGGCTCTGCTGTACAATTCCATTATCAACTTCAAGACTCCTCTTCACACACAAGGCCGTGAAGGCCCTTCACAACCTGGCTCCCTCCATACCTCTCTGACCTTCTCCTGGCATATACTCCCTCCCGATCTCTCCGCTCCTCCTCTACAGGTCTTCTCGTCACCCCCATTCTACCTCTCCAGCATGGCCCCAGACCCTGAATGCCCACATATGACATGCTACCCAGTCACCTCATTTGCTAAACTCTTCACATCCTCACTCATAACCCTTTGTTCCACTGTCACTTGATTCCCATGCCCTGCTAACAAGCGTATGTAATTTGCAAATGTATTTTGTATATATTCCCCAAATCTTTTTAAATTGAAATGTATTTTGTTTCTAAAATGTATATTCCTGCCTTAGTCAAATATTTAATGCTATCATAGCCTAGATATGTTTATCTCAGCCAGATGCTTTACATCTTTGTATTTGCCTTATTACAAAAGATGTGATGTCCTTGAGTGTTTTGAAAGGCGTCCTGAAATGTGTTATTATTATTATTATTATTATTATTATTATTATTATTATAACTAACGAGCATTTTACTTCTGATTTACAGTGTTGTGTGCGGGGGAGGGGAGTTTACTCACACATAATGTCACGTGACGTGACGAATGCAGAAGCAAATCTCGTCTCATATCGTCGACTTCAACGAGAACTGTGTTTTACGACGAATCAATACACATCTAAATATGTGGAGCTCCCAAAAGGAATAAAGGTATACAGGCTGCATAGTTGGTGAAGTCTGCATGACTCCTAGTAAAATGTAAAGGGAAATTAATGGATGTACGACGACGTGCTGTGTTGTTCAAATACTATTTTTTTTCTAACGAACAGAAAGCATATACGGTACATATATTTCTGTCACCACCACTAGGTCCGTTTTCATTATGACTATAATTTATGTCGTCGACAACTTTACAACGCCCAGTGTTACGTACAAGACGTCACGTGTTATATATTGGCGCAAAGCAGTTTGCAGATCTCCTGTCAGTTTAATTATATATTTCTATGATGTAACCAAGAGGCTCCGTTGGCTTCAAACTGATCTCAGATCTGTCACCGGAAGCAGAACCAACATTCGCGCGTTTCTTGAAGTTGTTGGCGCCACACAGACAATTCAGCACATACTGTCAGTAACAACCTGCTGTCTTCTAGTCTGGTTTAGGTATACCTTTTACCTTTAAACAAGTTCTACGCCAACATGATTAATCTGACAGCGGGAGCAATAAAGGTATGTTGGTATCTACCGTACTTTACATGTGTCTTGTCTAACATTATTGACGGTATAAGCTTTACCAGTACTTTTTTGCGTCTAGTTGATATGTGAGCAAGGGAGGACATTTGAATAATTTGGTGCTAAATACAAATTAACATTAACATAATAAGTATAAAACACTACTTCTTAAACTTAATGTATTTCGTACATTAACTTAATGTTATTTTTGTCTACAGACTCTAATAGATTGTGAAGATAATGTCAGTAATGTCAACGAAGTCGTGCTTCAGTTGCTGGTAAGTAAAACCAACTTAGTACGGTACGGTAATACAATTTATAATTTATTTAGCTACCGTACCATACTGTAGGCTACTACAGCACAGTGCCGTACTGTAGTAAACTGTCGGATAAAAAAAAACGTTGCATTGTGTAAAATGTATGCTAATTAAACCTTCCCAATCTGACCGAAATACCTGGCACTATACCTTAATTCTTGTTTATGAGGTCATGATCTTTGTATCGTAGATGTTGCATAACAACCCCTCTACATCCTTATTTATTTACTGTTTTTCTGTTACCGTACTACATTTTGATTACTTATTGACAATCATATAATATCTCTCTACCTACTTCTAAACAGCTACGGTACCGTACCGGTACTGGCAAATACACATTTGTTACCACAGTTTCTGGAATTTCATGGAATAAAAAATAAGTCTACTTTTTTTCCAAACTTGGAAATTCATGGTATTTTATCATTGTATGGGTCGAATGATGATGATGAAATCTTATTTGCAGCATGTTTAAATGTTACTGCTCCCTTGAGGGATGGTTTAAATGCAGAGGATGAATTTCACAACATGTGTAACAATATGTATGTGACAATAAAAAAGCACCTTTAGCACCTGTTATGCTAGTCATCAAAATGAGTAGGTCTCAACAAATCAAAGCTAATGTGCATGTAATTGCCACATTGTAAGTGAGACACATATTTAAAGAAGTTTCTCAAACAAAATACACTAAATAGTAAAGAAGAGTAAAGCATGCCGATGTTATTTGACTTGTAGGAATCACATTAATTGAGAAAAGTTAAATTACAGGAGAATTTGTAACTAGTGCCTTTCTGTATTATATTTTGTCACCTGGTGCCTGGATTTTGTTTGTCTTTACATAAAAACATTCCCATCATAAATTGATGGAGAAAAGGCACCATGGGTGCTTTAAAATGGACCATAATACAGTAATTGTTTGATCAAAATGTCCTGACCCCTGGCATAAGGACTCGCCCCTCCTTACAAATCCAGTTTAACCACTAGTCTGAATGTTTATGTGCGTAGTACTTATCACATTCATTTTCAATTTGTTTATCGTTATTGTGATGTCTGTCCTTTTTACATAACAACTGGTGCCCTGTTTTTCGGTTCTAGTCATGGAAATTAAGATTTTATTTTTTGGCCTGTAAAAGTAAGGGCATTTTACATTTGACTAAGAGTGGAAACCCTGGCAAGTTTTCTTGCTATCATGGATGAAATCGCACACTCTAACCATCTGCTCGACTAAATTAAGTGGCATTGGTCTAAAAAAAAAAAAAAAGGAGTGTCCAATGAGAAGAGGGAGACAGTTAGGGTATCAGACCTGCAAGGGTAATGGAGAGGAATCCAAGCCACTTGGCTGTGACATAAGCATCCACTGTTTTGTTACATTTGTTTCAACCGCCAGGGTCATTCCATGATCCGACAGTGCTAACTCTTATATACAGGTCGATAAAGAACTCATGAAATCGATTAGTTTTCATGGAAATTTCTTAATTTATTTACTATTGTTTTTGCAGAACTTCCGCAAGATTGATAGCACAAATGGATCAACCCGCTTCCGTGTGATGTTGAATGATGGGTTGAACACTACAACTTGTAAGTGGAATATTTATACAGGAAATATTATACTGAGCATACATGCTTTTATCATCATCATATCGAATCTACCCAGACGTGGCTTAATGGTGAAATATGAGCTCATTATGTGCTACTGGAGGTGGAAATATGAGCTGTATTCCTTAAAAAAAACAATGGTTTAAGTTACTTTACACTGTAAACCAACAGTGGTAGACTGCTGTTTATGGTCCATTTGACTCATCTATCTCAAACATTAATTTCTTTTAGCAAATGGGTTTCCCGGGACCTGTGATATTTTCACTTGGCAAATCCCTACAATATAGGCATACTTCCTTAAATAGTAGTCAATTTTAAAATCACATGATATTGGATTACATGCTGCTTTTCTTGATAACTTCCCTTTTAAGGAAACAAATTATTACATTACTCACCCAGATTTAAAAATCCATTAAAATTCTGTATTTTGTGTGTGCGCACAATAATAATAATTAGGGCTGTTGAAATGAATAGTTTCAATGATGCATCACGATGCGGACGTAGACTATTCTGCATCGATGCAGTGACAGACCATAATCGATTGTAGCCTAGCATCGTTCCTACCCTCATCCTATGGCCATGACCGAAAGAACAAGATCACTGGTACACGCGGCCGAAATGTGTTTTCTCAGAAGGGTGGCTGGTGTCTCTCCCTTAGATATAGGCTGAGAAGATCGGCTGTCCGTGAGGAACTCGAAGTAGAGCTGCTGCTCCTTTGCGTCGAAAAGAGTCAGTTGAGGTGGTACGGGCATCTGGTAAGGATGCCCCCTCGGCGCCTCCCTTGGGAGGTGTTCCAGGCACGTCCAGCTGGGAGGAGGCCTCGGGGAAGACCCAGGACTAGG
>JAODUE010050229.1:0-18071 GCA_027564755.1 Amblyopsis hoosieri | reverse complement strand
GGCGGGTTCCCCACCCCCCGCGGGGGCCGGGGGGGGGGGCGGGGCCCTTAATGGGCCTGGTTTTGCCTGCTAAAGGGCGGGGGCGGGCCTACCCCCCCCCCCCCCCCCCCCGCCACACTCCGTTTTTAAAAGCTGGGAGAGAGTTAGGTGACCCGTTGCACCTGCAGCTGCTGAACCCTTCCCCGTTATTATAACCCGTGATGGTTAAGCTGTTCTCTTTTTTGTTTTTTTCCAAAACCCTGAGCCCTGAATTTAACCGAGAGAGCATGTCGCTGCAAATAGCCCTGAACCCTGGCAGCCGAGTCAAATTGGCTAATTACGCCAGCTCCCTGGTTGAACTTGCTGTTTTCAGCTAGCCTAGTAAAAAAAAAAAAAAAAAAACCCTCATATTGTGTTTTGTGTGATTTGCTTAGCTTGGGAGCTCTGTATTCAAAACCGCTGGTCAGTCGTGTAGTATAGCACCGCCAGATCAATCGGTGGTTCAGCTGATTGATCGGATAACCCTTAACCCCCAGCAAATGGAGGCCCGTGTTGCGAGAGAGTCTCCCCGCATGGGCTTCGTTCTGATTGGTTAGAGGGGATCCTGTCGTTATCATCATCTAGCACCTCTGTTTGTCAAAATGGTTTTGTTGTTCTGATTGCTAATGATTTGATTGGCAGCTGTTGGAACCACCTCTGTGACAAGTGGACATTGAATGGAGAGTTTCCAGACCGTTACACACACGGAACAAATAATTTGTGGAGCCAAATCAGGACGGCCGTACCGGGCTGCAATACACACAAACATTTTGAAAAAAGATTTTACTTTCCCCACAACAAAAGTTAGTTTCATTTAAGAAATAAGAATCAATTTAAATGTATTTCACGGAATCTCACATGCTCTGGGTTGGCGGTTATTTCATCCTGACAACAAGCACAAATGAACCTCACCGTTTGATATGAAGTCTTTTTAATGTTGACATACAAACTAAGCCTCTGCTCTGATACTAAGTGTGAAATGCTGCACTCTACACCGAAGTGGAACGATAAATATTTTCAGTGGCTTCTCATGAAAATATAAATATTGTGTGTGCAGTATTTGTGGCGTGTGTGTGTGAGAACTCATTAAGCATTCCCTTTTAATAGCCTCTAATGCTGCCTGTCTACATGTATTTACTGGTCATCTGAAATCTTTCGAAAGATTTAGGTTCTACAATGATAACGTCTAGGGCTAGTTTAAAAAGAAAAGTGTGACACTAAACATTAGATTATTCGGCTGTAACCCAAATCAAAGGCTAGTGCATAATTGGCAATATGAACAGATGCAATTTGTAGAAAACCATCGTTTTTTTTTCTTTCTCATTTATACTATGCTTAAACATGTTCTGTAACATTTATTTGATGAACCCTTGTTTCTGGCATATGGAAATAGTAGATATTAGGTGGGGTGTGGACTAGATCTTCTTGTAAGTCCACCATCTAATGGCGTTATCTTTCCAGAGAGTTCCAGGCCGTCCAAGAGCTCCACCCCTGTGCATTCGAAGCAGTCAGCCCGCTGGCAGGTCTCCAAGGAGCTCTATCAAACTGAGAGCAACTATGTGGACATTTTAACCACCATCCTACAGGTAGGCTGCATGTGTGTGTGTGTGCGCGTGCGTGCGTGCACCTGTTTTTTCCCCCACATCCGAGATGCAAACATTCTTGGCACTCCCTCACAGGTTGGCCCGTCAGTTGCCCATGACAACCGTGTCGGGCTAAGCTGTAGTCATTAGTGTGTGTGCGCGCGCGGGCGTGTGCGTGCGTGCGTGCGTGCGTGCGTGCGCGCGTCTGCTGTTCTGGCCTGTCTTATCAGCAGGTCCCAGCGGTAAGTCAGCCAGCTGACCAGTGAGGGAGAAAATGACCTGCCTGACCGTCTCTCTGTCTCTCCCTCTCTCTCTCGGTCTCTCCCTCTCTCTCTCTCGGTCTCTCCCTCTCTCTCTCTCTCTCGGTCTCTCTCTCTCTCGGTCTTTGTCGGTCTCATTTCTGTCTCTTGTGAGTTCTCACTTTCCCCTCTCTCTCCGTTTCAAAAGCCTCTTTGCTTCTGTCACTCTATCCCCATTCTTCTTCTGCTTTGTATGTGTTCCTATGTTGTTGTTTTCGCCCTCCCTCCCCCCCCCCATCCCCCTCCACCACAACCATCTTCCTCTCTATTCTTTTCCTGCCCCCCCTTACCCCATGGCATTGAGTTGTCTGCCCCGCTTTCTGCCCGCACGCACGCACACGCACGCACGCACACGCACACGCACACGCACACACACACACTGCATCCTCGTCTCCCTCTAACCAAACCTTCAGACGTTTAAATGCCAGCTGCACACCACCTCTGCGGGCCCTTGGTGCTAGGCGGGCTGCTCTCTCATTACGAGTGCCTTGAACCGAAAGGTTAGCCCGCCACATGCTGCCATTAACATTCACCTTACCGCTGCCCTTCCCAGCTCAAACGCCCTGGCATTTACCAAAGGAAAACACGGGCGACTCTGCAGTCTAGTGATCTAGTAAAAGAGGGGAGGCATGCTAAACCGACACCGCTGCTGTATTGGACCGTGCGTTTGCTTTTTGTCCACTAAAAGCCACGCACACGCTTGTTTCTTACTGTGACGTTTAGTTTGTTTATGCGTGCCGTCTACCAAAATAGCTTCACAGCCTAGAGACTGTATATACGGTAATATACTGTGTCAACACAGTGCAGATATTATTGGCACGTCTCAAATTGTCTGGAAGCAGGTACAATAATATAGAATCAAATATATATGCATACATACATACATGCGTGACAGTGTTCAGACATTGTAATTCACTTGAACTATTTCGTTGTATTTGGCGGGATGGCCACGCATTGGCTGTCAATCAATCAGTAGAAGCATGCCCGACATGTATTTCAATGTTGAGAACGGGAACAGATGCATGGCCCAATTGCCAAGTAATCTGCGCTGACCCTGTTTGTGAGCTACACTTGGCCCGCGCATAAAACAGCGGTGCCAGGAGGTGAAGCGAGTTTGTGAAGTTCGGTACCGCTTGGCAGCAAAACACAACTCTGTTGTGTGTTTTCATTAAAACATTTTTATTTCTTTAACAGCTTTTCAAGCTCCCGCTGGAGAGAGAGGGCCAGGTAGGAGGACCAATTCTGGCCCAAGAGGAAATCAAAACCATTTTTGGCAGCATCCCAGACATCTTTGAGGTTCACACCAGGATAAAGGTAATGGAGGGGCCCAGGCTGCATTTCTCCTCTAAAATCTATGACGCTGTGCACCTCCTAGCTCTTTTGACATTTGCTGTGTCGTAGTATACCGTAGTGGTATTTCTCTACTTCAATCTGCAATACAGTCTGTTTGGTCTAGTTGAGTAATCTGATTGAACAAGAGGTTTTAATGTACCACCGCTCTACATGTGTGCCAATATAAACGGTTACTGATATAAAAGTGCGAACTTCATCAAATCAAATCTTTTTTTTATTTGACTACACCCAGAGAAAATGGCAGTACAAATTAAAATGTATATGGTTTTGAGGAGAAGTAGCTAGTAGATAACAGTAAAACAGTGAAACCTCTGTGCGCTATACTTTCAGTTGCCCACCGTATTCATCTCAGTGTTGTCTGGAGTATGTCCAAAGGCTTATTTCTGCTGGGGTGAGATTGAGCCGTCGCCTTGTTCCTTTCACAAACTCTTTCCAGGCTGACCTGCAGGAGCTCCTGACAGACTGGTCAGAAGATGGAAGCGTGGGCGACATCATCCTCAAATATGTGAGTTAGGCAATGACAATCCCCTCGTTTGCATTATCCCTCCACGCCTCTGGTATTTGGAATAAGGGCGAAAATAGAGTTGTGACGCTAATGTTAGGGGAGCGATTATGTGACGCGCTGCTTGCTGCAGGTGACAGCTTTCGGTGTCTCTGTGATTCACATACTTGACAGGTACGCCGGTGAGTGACTTGCGTCATCCTGGTATTTTTACTCCGCATCGTTTAGCGTCCGTCACCTGCGGATTTGGGAAGCTAATTGTCGCTCAAAGCGGAGGCTGCCGTTGAGCACATCGCGTCCTGTGGCCCTGATCTGCCTGAAAACATACTTTATGAATACGAGCGAGGCATGCATTCCTAATGGGCATCTCTCATTGTGCGTACATCTCTGTGCCCTGGTGGTTTAGAAAAATAAATAAAAAGAATTGCTCAATCCTGGTGACCTTTTTATTTTTTCAAGTTAAATGACGTTCCTCTAAAGTGAACATGTTCCTGGATTCTGCTGCTAATGATCTGGTGCGTGCCACACACTCTATCTGCAGTCCAAAGAGCTGGTGAAGGCCTACCCCCCATTCGTCAACTTTTTTGAAATGAGCAAGGAGACCATTGTGCGGTGTGAGAGACAAAAGCCACGCTTCCACGCGTTTCTCAAGGTGCGTATCTGTGCACGTCTCACGCAAATGCCGTTGCCGACGTGTCTGTTTTTTTTTTTTTTGTTTTTTTTTGTTTACATTTCTGTCAAAGTAGCTCTCAGAAGAAGAAACTCGACAGTTTGGCCATCAGCCAAGGCAGCTTGTGGACGTGATGGAAGCGACAGCCTTTCATTATTTTGCCAGCGTTGAACCAATTGCTCGTGCTCATTTCAAGCCCCGGTTTACAGCGTTTGACACTGTTTGTGCACGTACTTATTTTGCAATCACTTTAATGGAGTCGTCTTCCACAGATCAACCAGGCCAAGCCGGAGTGTGGCAGACAGTCTCTAGTGGAGCTGCTCATCAGACCTGTGCAGAGGCTGCCTAGTGTTGCCCTGCTGCTTAACGGTAACGGAATGCACGCGCACGTGCGCACGTACGCACGCGCGCACGCAAGATGGATTAAAGCGTCTGCTAAATTAATTTGTAATTGAGTTTGTGGCATGAGGTAAAACAATGCACTTGGTTTTGGAGGTGTTTATTTAGAGACTACTCGAGAATCTGTTTACTTTATAGCTGTGTTTTGTTTCCATTCACACACACACACATATATATATATTCCATACGTATTGCTTCTTTAATGTGGTTGTATATATGATATTCTGCCACTAGGTGTCACACAAAGCATACCAGCTTCACAGACCAAAGCAAATGCTTTGTGGGCCAGACGCACCGCTGTACGCATGGCTGGCCCGGATATAAAAACCAGAACAGGGGAGCTCGGAACACACAGATGGAGTGTGGTGTCAATCTCTGCTGAGGATGCAATTACTCCACTATATATTTACTTAGGAAATAGTTGTTTGTGGGTGTATTTGTGCTTATAATATCGCATTGAACACATTTAACTTGTACATGCCTCCGATTTCCTATGATTGATGTAGCTGCTGCTTCCTGCATCTGCCAAACTCCTGACTCCTTTATTTCTAGTTTTCCAAGTGAATAATCGAATTCTCTTTGCTCTCTCTATTGCCCATCGTCCTTTGCCCTGTGACTTACCCCCCCCTTGGCAGACATAAAGAAGCACACGTCTGAGGACAACCCAGACAAGATAACTCTGGAGAACGCCATCGAGTCACTGAAAGAAGTCATGACGTGAGTTCATATCTCCTCGACCTCCTCTTTCTGCAGAATCGCTGGCTCCACCCTTTTTAATAGGCCACAGTGAATGTTGTCGTGGTGTTGCGCCTGTTGGCAAGGTGCACACATCCCAGTCAGCAAGCAGAGGACCACAGCAGGTTCTTCTCCTCCAGTGGCCACTTTATTAGGTGAAATAAAGTGGCCACTGTGTGCCACTATATATTGCTGCCGTAGCCCACTTTACGGTCCGACGTGCTCTGCAGTCAGAGAGGCCCTCCTTGCATACAGCCGTTATTTGAGCTATTGTCTCCTCCCTGTCAGCTTGAACAAGGCTTGGGGCGTCGTCCTCTGGACTCTCTTCGTTAACGATGCGTTTTCGCCAACAGAACTGCTACTCGGTGGATGCTTGTTGTTTTTTTGTCTAGCTTATTGCTCCGTTCTCTGTGATCTCGAGAGACTATTGAGTGTGTGAATCCCAGGAGACCAGCCATTTTCTGAAATACGCAACTGAACCTCTTGACCACGTCTCGCACAGTTGTCGCAAGACATTTGCGTACACATGCAGTTGCACCGAATAGCATGCATACACACACACACACATACACGCGCGCATTACTCCATGTACTTAAAGGTGGAGTAAATTATGCTGGAGAACGATTGTTGATCATTTGAACTCAAACATCAAAACAAATACACCCAAGCTCTGTCTCCACACACTGAACATGCATTGCCAAGGCTTGGGTGGTGTGGTGCGGTCTGCACCACATTGTGTTCCAAAATACAGGAACACCAGATTATTTTACAGCGCACATACACACACTAGCAGACAGCGGAGATATTTGCTTGCTCTACATTTGTAATTTTCTTATTTCTTGTTGTTGCTTTGTTTTTTCTAAATATAATTTACAATTTTACTTCTTTATATTCCTTCCCTGGACATGTCCTCTCTCCTCATTCTCAGTCACATCAACGAGGACAAGCGAAAGACCGAGGGCCAGAAACAGATCTTTGATGTGGTTTATGAAGTGGACGGCTGTCCCGTAAGTGGGGGGTGTCGTTCAATGTGCGGCTGTGTTCTGTGTGCAGTGGCCTTATTGGTCATTCAGTCTGATCCATGTCCACTGCAGCCCTGACTACAAGGCTCACTGCTCCTGTTTCAAAATAGTTTTATGTAATTACTTTTGGCCGAGAATAACCTAAGAATTCAGGGTCATACGTTACTCTATTTAGTACTTGTGTGTGTGTCTGTGTGTGTGTGTTCTGTTCAGACGTTTATGTGTATAATAGGCCTTTGAAAGTGAACTGGTCATGGCATTGGTAAAAAGCTCCTGGAGTGCCTTGTGTTCACAATAATCAGGCAATCTACGTGGCATCGTTAAACTCAAGCATTGATTAACTTTTGTTAAACCCCTGAACTTTAATTTCATGTCTTGAACAGAAGTCCACACAGACAAACACAGACCATAACCAGGTCACTGCTTTCTTTCACTTGCCACTTGTATTGAAGTACCGGTAGTAAGTAATAAACGGAGTCTTGAGGCTTAACGAAAGTTCAGTTCAGCCTCAAGTTTGCGTGTCATTTTGGCTGAAAGCTCAACGTCATTTTGGCTGAAAGCTCAACGTCATTTTGGCTGAAAGCTCTTGCGTTCACACAATTGCCAAGGTCAGCATTCAGGTAATATATTCTTCTCCGCCCCTTCTCCCTTACACACACACACGTGCACATTTTAGGCAAACCTGCTGTCCTCCCATCGTAGCCTTGTGCACCGCGTGGAGACAATCGCTTTGGGAGACCAACCCTGTGACCGCGGAGAGCATGTCACTCTTTTCCTCTTCAACGATTGTCTTGAGGTACAAAACGCACTTGCACACACACACACACACACACACACACACACACACACTTAGTCTGCTGTATAGGCAGTTTTGGGGGGAGTTTCAGGCGGAGTCAGGTACTGCAAATAAGGCGATGACAAAAGCAACATAGTATTCAAACCCATTCTTGTGCAAAGCTATGGGTGACATCACAAGACTGTTTGCCCATTTTTGTATATATGGTTTCACCTGAGTGATATATTTGTTGCGAGAGGGGTGCTGCCTCTAGAATGAAGCTGAATATTTTTCCCTGACATCCTTGGGACTCTGCTTGATCAGATATTATTCTTTGAGGACAGGAGCTCACCTTCCTTTTAGTGCTGCCCTCTCTGGCTGTCTCCCTGTTGGCTCGGCCATCACAACGTTAGCATCTCCACATTTAGTTTTTTAAAGTGTGCGATGCGAGGACCAAGGAGTGACCCGCGCTACAGACTAGCTTGTGATAGAGTGGAAAAGGTGAATAATTTATGTGTGCAATCTATCGTTGCTGACACGGACTGTGTATGTGTTTTGTGTGTGTGGGTGGGTGAATCTACGTGTGTTAATTAGTGAGGGGCAGCATTAGCACACAGGGTAGGCAATCAAGAATGAGAAGGGAGGCTGGCTTCGCTGATTCAGGAGTGTCAGTGATGCCTCCTAATGAGCTCTCTGTGTGTGCGATGCGCGCGCATGTGCATTCAGTGCACAGCCACGTGTCTGCAGCAAGCCATTAATTTTGTGATTGAGTGTGTGTGTGCGTGCGCGCGCCTTGCTCTGCTTCTCGTCCTAATTATTAATGAATTACGTTCACATTCAAAACTCACCTGCATTCGCCATACACAGCCACAGTCCACCGTGACGTCAGCGTCCTAATAACACACACACGCGCGCACCTGCTAATTAACCTGACGGTAATGAGTTGGATCATTTCGGCTTCATTGATTTGTCGCCAGGTAACCGATCACAAACATGCCGTCCGTGGCAAAGCAACCAGTGCTTAATTCTGTTTTGTTTTGTGTGTGCTAAATGTTAACACACACACACACACACGCGTCATTTCATTTAGTAATTAACAGACTTGCTCATATCATTTAGGTATGTGTGACTGTCTGGGCTTTTGTGTTTCGTGTGCGTGTGTGTCTCCAAGATTGCCAGGAAGCGTCACAAGGTGATCAGCACGTTCAAGAGCCCAGTGGGACAGACGCGACCCCCCGCGCCACTGAAACACATCGCCCTGATGCCACTGTCCCAGATCCGTAGAGTGCTGGACCTAACGGACACCGAGGGTAAGGACACGAGAGTCTTTGGTCTGCACAGTGGGCATGGTGGCACCAGTCATCGAGTGGAGGGGGGAGACGAATGCTTTTGCATTGAGATGTTCCAGACTGAAAGTCGTGGCGACATGAAGCTCGCGGTGTCCGGGTGGTCTCATGGAGTCATGGAGTGTATATGCTCGCACACTCCTGAGTGACACGAAGGTGGCAGCTACTGCACACATACACATGTTGGAGTTGTGCTCATGAGCCAAAAGGTGACAAATTCACTGGAAGCTGGAGTGTTTTCTGCCAGAGACAGCCTGTCATCATTCCCTTCTAGCCACTTGACAGGGACAAACACTCGCTCCCACACACACACACACACACGCACGCATCCACCCCAACACACACACACAGAGAGAGAGAGAACTAATTGTGTTAAAGTAACGCCTGCAGAGAGACACAGTGGCCCCTCTCTGCTCACAATGAGAAAACATATGCCTTCTCTCTCTAGCAGAGCTTATGGGAGGTGATTGATGGTGAGACGAACAGTTTGGGAGAAGAACTGCATAGTGTGTGTGTGTGTGCGCACATATACTGTATATATTTGTATTTGACATTGTTCTCGCAATCCCCCCCCTGCCTCCAGAGTGCGTGAATGCGTTTGCGCTGGTGGTGCGTCCGCCCACAGAGCAGGAGAACCTGCTGTTCAGCTTCCAGTTGGCCACCGAGGACACGGTGAAGAGCTCGTGGCTGCGCATGCTGTGCCGCCACGTGGCCGACACCATCTGCAAGGCCGACTCGGTGAGTCCGTCCTGCTGCACAGACGCCTCTGCCTCGGGCCGCTGTGGCACCCAAATTATATGTCTAAAAAACAACCACACTAGGCTCTCTATAAAAAGATGAAAGATCGGGGAAATATGTTTAATTCTTGTATTAAGTATAATCCTTTCTCTGGGATGATTTTTTTTTTTTTTTTGTTATTTAATGCTTTTTTATGTATTTTTTGTCCATGTTCCTATATTCATTGGGTTAGTCATGAAAATATTTGTCAGGTAAATTTAAATAGTTGGGAACCCTGTATAATGCTTAAAATAACAAAACAAAAACAGGAAATGTCCCCACATATTCATACTGGGAAGTTTGGGAACCCTGTTTAAAATAATTTTATATTATCCCTATCAAACACCTGCGCTCGCACACACACACACATTCTTAGCAAATGGTATATTCATTATTATTATTCATGGGTGTGTTTTGGGTGTAACATACGATCATCCAATCAGTGTCATCTCTCATTCCCTTTAAAAAGCCAAGAGAAGACCATCTAGGCAATAGCTAGATTCTACCATGATCCATAAAATATGTAGATGTAGGCTGCACAATCATATTTCACATTGTACTCTTTTAATGTCTTATCCTGTGCATGTTTGGGTGCTCCTGCACATCCCTGTGTATGCTCGTTGTGCACCCACCCTAGGCAATACTATCTTGATAATGTGCCGTGTGTTGACTTTAGACCAAGTTTTTGCTGATCAATCCCGCAATCACTTTACGTTGTCAAGATAGCAATGCGCTAGACCACACCTCACGTTTAGACCAACACACCCATGGGCTCTCATATAGGCGCAAGTGCATTTGCCATTTAAACAGCTGGACGGGAAAATGACAACCGCGTCGTTCTGAAAACTAGAAAAAGATGCTAGCGTTCCCGCTTTGCGCCGGTTGTAAGATAGGACATGAGACTCTTGTGCGCATTGAAGGGCGTGAAAGTGCTCACTGCATACAGTAGTCTGACACATGGAGAAGGAATTAATGACTGCATCCCTTCCTCCATAGCTGCAGTTGACAGCAAAGCATGCTGGTTTACCTGTTGATCCATTATCACCAATGAACCTTTATCCCACGTCTCAACCAGACGGGCTCAAATTCTGCCTCGGCCCCAGAATATTCTCTGCAGCCCGGCCTAATGTTTTTCACATTCCTTGCTGTGGAATGAACCTGAGCAGCTGGCAACCCATTCATAGCAGGACATTTATGTATTTATAAAAATTAAAAAACATGTATCCAGCCAGTGTCGGTAAATGAGTGGAGGCTTGAGGGAGGACGGATAGAGGTGCCGTCGGGGGTTGAGTTATGAGCAGCCTGACTGTAATAGGCCGGTTAAGCGTAGCGGTAATTGAGCGCCATAGACGGGACGTATGCATTTCTCTCCCTAATTAAAGAGCAGAGCGGGGCGGTCGCTGACAGCAAAACATGGGGAAGATCCCGAGGTGAAGCCACCCGCTGTACTTAGTGTGGCGAACAGCAGGGGGCGATGTTGGCCTCCGCTTGGACTCTCGGGCTCACAGCTGCATCCCTAATGCTATCTTCACTGGGTCAGTGCGGTACTGTGAATACCAACGAGTTGGAGCCCTGCTTGTTAAAAGAGGGGAGAGAGAGAGAGGGAGGGGGGGAGATTTCTTTGTTGGATGGTGAAGCGGAATGTATCTTTCTGCCTAGATTAAGTGTGTTGCATACATGAAACATTTTTTTATTTGAGGCTGCAACGTTTTTCCCTTTTACCCCCCAGGAGGACCTGATCCAGTGTACAGACCCTGACTCGGTGCAAGTCAGCACCAAAGACATGGACAGCACCTTGAGCAAAGCCTCCAGGGCCATCAAAAAGACCTCCAAGAAGGTGACTACAATGGGATTGGCCGCGTCACGCAACGTTAGCAAACAGGCGGACCAATTAGAGCTCTCAGAGGATAGCCTGCTAGCTTGTCACACACAGTGTACTAATATAATCCTCCCCATAAGGGTAGGGTTTTCAGAGGTGTACTTTATACATGCCTAATACCTGGGTAGTATTTGTCTTGTTTACCTCTAATTGTCATGAAATCCCTCGATTAAAAGGAACTACTTTTGGCAGAAGCTGTGCCACCTTTGTTAGAATGCTAATATAAAGCAAGTGATTGGGGCGAAGCACGTATCTTTTTAATAGTTATTTTCGCTGCTGCCGGACGATACTCCATACTCTGTAACCTACATGTTTGTTTTAGGAGCATTTAAAATGTAATCGTTATTTATCGCACGATTTACGTAATAACTGCAAATAATTTATAGCATATTTTTACCTTTTCAAAAATTAACCTGTTAATAGTTTTATAACAAGGGACATTTGCATAAAGCTGGCATATCTTGTTCTAAAAATATAACACGTTTATATATTATAACACATTTATTAATTGCAATTAATTATGTAAATAAATGCCCTAGTTTTTTGGTTTGTTTTGCGTTCGCAGGTGACGAGGGCCTTCTCCTTCACCAAGACTCCCAAGCGCGTGATCCAGCGGGCGTTTATGGCCAACGGCACCCCAGATGAGAAGAGCCCCAGCCTCTGCTGTGAGAACCGCATCGGCAGCAGTTCCACACTTGCCGTAAGTCCCACCTGCTTGCCTGTGCAGTCACTTATCTGTCTGCTTCTGAAGCCCGATATATATCTACTGTATATCTCTGTATAATAATGCTCTACCGGTGCCAGTCTGGGGTAGGACTCAAATGTAAAACAAGATACAAACCTATGTAACCTGATTATATTCATCGGTCATTGCAGACCTTAGTTTCTTAAGTCTCCTCGCCATATTACACATAACAGTCTCATTATGGATGGATTTTTAAATTTTGCAAGGGTGATGAAAGGGTCTTCAAACTGCTCTGTGTGTATTCTCTTCCTCACTGGTGTTGGCCAATATCATTCCATTCCACCTGTCTGTCACTCCCCACCCGTCTCTATGCATCTGTCTCCTTGGAAATGACACAGGCAGCATAAGGAGTGCATTAACCATGGACGGGCTGCTTTCTGTGTGCGTCTCTTTATCCAACCGTCCAATGCTCCATCTCTCCCGCTCCATTTAACTGTCCCTTTTATGCCTTTGAGTCAGCTGGACTTTGATCCTTCCAACCAGTCCATCATGAGAAAGAATGGGTTCCAGCTGATTTGAATGGTTTAGATCTCACTCTGTTAAAAGCAGAAAGGTCCCGCTGGGCTCCCGTGTTGCCACTACTGTGCAAAGGTCGGCCATGTTGAGGCTGTTAGAGGCGTCTACAGCTTATTTCCCAGTGTCGAGTGAACAGAAACGTAGCAGTGGTTTCCTATGACCGTTCAGGTTAGATGGATACACAATAGTGTGCGTGTTTGTTGAGGATGTAGCCACCACGATTAACATGGTTTGGAAGCATTGCATTGCTCCCCTACAGTACATAACTCGTACTTTAGGCCAGAGTTTCTCTAACTTTTTAGCTTGCAAGCCCCCACAATAACAGTGCCAGAGACCCACGCTATCCCCAGAGGTGGTTGAAACATAGCAGCCATTATATTATTTGACAGTATTTTAATATAAACTAGCAGAATATATAAAGTAGTGTATAAATGTAGTTTAAACTGTTAGTATAAACTGGTTGGGGTTTGTTAATCGAGTTTTGCTATCCCCCTTGTCTTCGTGAATGTATCAGTCATAAGACCATTGTAAACAATATTTCATGGTTATTTAATGATTGCAACGAATGTGAGTTTATAGTGGAAATGTTTTTTAGAAAACATATATCTTTCATATAAAATATATAAATGAATACTTTAAACCCTGGTATTAGTTGAGTAGATAAGGCGATCAACACAGTTGTAGCAACAGCGATTGGTTTAACGCTGTCCAATAGTTTCAAAATTAACTAGACGTCTACGCCCAGTAGGAGTCACTTCCCATCGGAGCGTGGCTAGGTGTTTGGCAAAAAACTAAGGATTTCAGCCTATGAAAGGTAGGTCTTTATAATGCGCCTTGACAGGAAAAGATGCTGCGTTTTAAATTGTGAAGACTCCCCCTTTTTAAAGTTTATGTTAAATTCTGAAGTCAATGGAGAAAGCAATGGCTTTTTATTTCTGAGAGTTCCTTCTGCTGGCTCTGTTTATAAAAACAGGTAGGTCCCTGCACTCTGCATCTGAAGAATATATTCGGGGCTGTTGAGTAGTGCACAGACAGACGGGCGGTGTCTTGGTGACGGGCTACATCTACCCTCTCTCTTTGTGTCTTTTCTCTCTTTGCGATGCGATTTAATTTCCCCTATGATAATTAATTTTAGACTAGCCTTCTTGTCTTAGGTTTAAAGCAACAATGTGCTGAAACCCTTTGAGTGGCCTTTCCAATGGCAGTCCTGTTTGCTTTTGAAATCTAGTATCAGATGTGACATTCGCTTCACATTAGGCAGCAGTGTTTCACGCGGTGAAGATGGGCAGAACTACATGTAGTATAAACACCCTCATTTGTCTGTGTGTGATTAAGAGAAGATAATCTGGTGTTTCTACAAAGCCCTGGCTCTGTGAATGGGAACTTAAAGTGGTGTCGACCGCACCACACAACACTGTCCCAGCCTTGACGATGCATGCTCGGTTGGGGTGAAGGGGCTTCTGAGAGAGCACCATGTGGCATCGAAGGGAGATGGTTTTTGTCTTGTTCAAATGCCAATCTTTCCCTTTTTAAGCTTGTTTGTGGGGATCCTGTTTTCTTCAGACCGCCACTGACTTTTGTTGTTTCTCATTAACTTTTTTTTTTGTTTCTACACTTTGTTGTAGTGTTTCAAAATGTTACTGTAATTTCCATAACATGTATGTTTTGCGGATAGAACGAAGGTGGTGGGAATCTTTACAGTTCATGGCAGAACCGTGTTTCCTTTCTCAGTATTGCTAATTTACTGTGAAACCATATGTCCTTGTCTTGCTGGGACAATCCATGTCTTGATAAATCCATTTAAGTATTTAATATTATCACAAACAAAACGATTGGTTTACCATAATTATACAGTAGGTTGTTATTGTTAATTGGTTAATTTGTGTGAAAAGTACATTCTTAATAACCAGCACTCATTATGAGCAAATTATTATTATTATGAGCAAATTATTATGAAGATTGGCATGATTTAGAGCCTATGTTCTGCTAATTCTGTTTCTGGAAATAACTTAGTACCAGTCCACTGTTTGCTAATCGGTTCCATAATATTTGCTTCTGTCTGCTGAGTTAATGATAATTCCATCAGACTTTTCTCCAACTTGGCTGTCTGCACATGTTCTCTCTGTGTTCGCATTTGTGTTTCCGCTCACGCGTTCCCTGCAACCGCCCCCTAGTGGTCCTCCCTGACATTGCTCTGTGTGGCCTGCGTGTGTCTGCGTCCTCTCCGTCCTCCATGTCCCCCCTTCCCCGTAGATGTCTCGCTCGTCCTCCACCTTCAGCCTGAGCGACTCTGGCAAGAGCGGCGCGTCGGCGGCCGCCGTGCAGCGCTCCAACTCCCTGGACAACCCCCCGGCCAGAGCACGCGTCCCTGTGTGCTTACGCACCCCATGCAGCCCCGTCCCCGCGCCTCCCCCTAGCCCCCTCACGCGCCTCGGCTACGGCCGTGCCTCCATCCACCCCAAGCCGCTCCTCCGGGAGGCCCCAGCGCAGCCCGCCTCCCCCAGCCTCCTTCGCCCGAACCTAGCCGCCTCCTCCGGACAAGCGGGCACCGCAGGGTCCCGGCCGGCGGTCTCCTGCACCTCCGCCGTCGCCGTCGCCGCCGCCCCCCAGGCTGAGAGTGGCGGGGCCGGGGGACTCCCCACGGGTCAGGCGGGGGTCCCCTCGCCTCGCAAGGCGGTCGTGACCAGCCCCCGCAGGGAGACGCTGCTTTAACGCCGCAGCCCGGCCAGCAGTTTGACGTGAGCTTCACCTTACTGGGGACACTTGAAGGGCTGCTTGAAGGGATGCACCCCTATCTGTTTTGAACCCCCCCCCACACACACACACACACACACACACACACACTAAAGGTCAACCACTTTTTGGATGAAATAAAATAGCAGTCAATAAAATGTATACATGCATTCATTGGTATCATTGAGATGGTCAGTTTATTTTTATTTTTTTCCTCATACAATGATGGGTGTATAAAGCCCACACATATAGATCTAGGTGCATCCCGACTCCCAAACCAATTGCTTAAAATCTTGTTCCTAGAGACCTCCCATAGATTTGATTGTTCAGAACCAGCCTGTGTAGAGAAACCAGGAAAAATTACAAGTGTCACGTTTGGCTGCAGCCCACACTTTGATTTAATTGGTGGGCAGATTTAGAGGCCTTCTAGTCGATTCGAGGGAGATTTTAAGGATTGGTCAGGGACGTTTGATTCTTCTGATTCACCTGTACTAATCAGTGGTGGGGCTGCTGTTCACTGGGGTTTGGCTGATGTGACACTTTGTGAAGTGTGCCGGGGAAAGGTCTGATGTCAACAAAGATGTATGTGTTAAAGGTTGGGTAAGCGATTCTATTCCAATACAAACATTTGTTTGTCGAATCTCCTCACGGCCCATTACCCGCCTGTCCTGTGTGCCCCCTGAAAAATGATCCGCTGTTTCTACACAGCCCTGACTGAGGAAATGGGAAGACGTGTGGTGCAGACCACACCACACAACACTATTTCAGCCTTGGCAACCTGTGTTAAATATGGGGGGGGCGGAGCCTCTGAAGAGAGGTGTATATGTTTTGATGTTCAATTATCAACAATCTTTCCTCAGCATCGCTTACTCCACCTTAAGGTAAACTTGAGAAAAGGTTTTGCTAGTTGTAGTTTTGATACCTCAACATGACATTTGGGATCAAATATTCTGTTTGTTCATTGTATTGCTGCTCACTGTATTGTAACTGCCGTTGGCCATTATTTTTCACACGTACTTCTAAAACGACTACAAAGCCAGTCAAGGCATATCTAGCTGTGTTTTACAATATCATATTTACTTCTACCAGTCTCTTACATCCAAAGATAGCCAGTTGAGGTTGAACAATGGATATTGTTAAATACGACCGTGTATTTGATCCCAAGCATTGTGTTCCTTTTATTGAGTTACAGAAGCTATGGAGTCTAGGTCTTTTCAACAGTTCATTGTTAATTTATTTGTTTAACTGCTGGATTGTGGGGTTAAGGTGTAGTTTATATTTCAACTTTATTTTCACAGCAAGGTTCCTGAGGTTGCTGAAAAACTTGTAAAAATCTAATTTGCTGTCTGCACTCGATGAGGAGAAAATGTCACATGAAGTCATCGCTGCTGTGTGTTTGGGCTGTTTTTCCATGCTAAACAAATCCTAAAACAGGGCTATTCAACTATCTAAAACATGCAGGGCAGTGGCCCTCCAGGACTGGAGTTGAATAGCCCTGTCCTAAAAAAAGACTGCGCTAAAATGCATTGTGTTCTTTTACAAACTTCTCAACGGGGCTCTGGTGTGAAATGGTGGTGGTGCGTTGTTGCATGCTGCATCTGAACATCTGAAACCGAGGAGCAGCTTATTGCCTGTGTTGTGTGTGTGTGTGTGTGTGTGTGTGTGTGTGTGTGTGTGTGTGTGTGTGTGTGTGTGTGTGTGTGTGGTGTTTTCCTCAGCCATTTGACCAGTTCCCAATGGTTGGCCGTCATACGACCACCGTTTTCCAGAGTAAGACACGGAAAGAGGCTAAGCGGGCGAGATCTTTGCTAATAAACACCTTCTGTTTTATTTTTGCCGTGAATAATTGCTAACATGTAACAATATTCTCAACGGAGTTCGGTGGGGATGGTTTTGAGAGGTTTTATTATTGTGGTCATTGTGGTGAAGTACTCAGTGTAGCTAGCGTCAAGTGTCTGCCTGTGGGATTTGGACTAGATATGACACAGCTATCGCTTCTTTGTGGTTTTAACCTTGTGTTTGCCTTGGAGTGAAATGAGCCACGCAGCAGACTGGAGGCTCGGCAACATGCTTCCGTCAGTCTCCGTAGAGTGTCTGACTCAGTGGTACACTGGCTGAGCCTACATCCCCCGCCCCCGACGATTTTGTCAATGCTGCGACCGTGATTGTTTTTTTTACTTTGTCAGTTATGTTAGCAAACTGGTTGTGGACCCCCGTTGGCCTATCAAAACGTGTAATGATTTGGTAGTTTGGGACATTTCTGGCCGCGTTTAACTTGACTGTTGTGACGTAAACGTGTCGTCCCATTGTATGACTGGGTTAAACTGGCTTAAGATAACGCTCTAACTAGTCTTCTGTTACTCTACTCTAGGCGAATCATATGGTATATTGACAATTATCATGGAAGTGTGTGTTCTGCTGAGAGCTCAGCGATATGTCTGCCACATAGGAGAGTGCTTCGGTGTGATGTACGGTCTGAAGTTGCCGGTAAAGGCTGCTGTTTGACAGCTCTGTGATCACCGCCTCCTTAATTTGCGCCAATAAAACCCACATCTGGTCAGAGCATGGGCTTTAGTGTTGTGAGGGAGATGATTCATGCAGCGATATATTTCTTGAATATATGGGTGGGTGATGGGGCCTCCCTGCTGGTGTGTGTGTGTGTGTGTGTGTGTGTGTGTGTGTGTGTGTGTGTGTGTGTGTGTGTGTGTGTGTGTGTGTG
>JAODUE010050218.1:0-18072 GCA_027564755.1 Amblyopsis hoosieri | reverse complement strand
GTGTGTGTGTGTGTGTGTGTGTGTGTGTGTGTGTGTGTGTGTGTGTGTGTGTGTGTGTGTGTGTGTGTGTGTGCTTACTGTGCCCCCTAGTGGCTGGGCGGTGCTACTGGACCGCAGCCAGCGGAGACTGCAGCTGACCCTGCTCCCTCCGGCGCTGTTCATCCCCGTCACGGACGACCCGTCCCGCAGGCAGGCCAGCCTGGCGGCCGTGCCCAGCGACACGCAGCCCTACATCGTCTACGAGGAGACCACCGACGTCTGGATCAACGTGAGTTGTCCCGCTGGGTCTGACCGAGCTGTGTCGCATGGGGCAGCCACGGGGGTGGTGGAGGTGTGATGGAGACCTTTCTTCTCCTCTCCACAGGTTCATGACATCTTCTACCCGTTCATCCAAACCACAGAAGACGAGTTCACCTTCATTTGGGTGAACGAGTCTAAGACAGGCTTCAGCCACCTGTATAAAGTCACCTCGCAGTTACAGCCGCGCTACCACCAATGGGCAGGGGACCAGTACGTAGATGGTAAGACTGGGACCTTCTCAACGTCGCTCTGCGGCTTTACACATATTTACACACCTTTACACACCTTTAAGTGTGATGCCTGTGCCCAATGCAATGGCACTTGCAAATGTAGTTAACGTAGGCATCCCTATACAGGGAAGAATGCCCCCATTAAGGGAATCACGTCCTGTCCATGTGGCGTGACTCTGGGCTATTAAACATCTTGTACATCTGCTCTCATCTTGCCGTCCCTCTTCATCCAGGAGACTTCAGGTGTGCCGTCAAGGAGGAGGTGGCGTTGACCAGCGGAGAGTGGGAGGTCCTGGCCAGACACGGCTCCAAGGTGAGGTGTCTTGTCGCATCGTGTCCGTCGCCGTCGCCACGGTGATGGAAACCTTGTGTTCTGCCAACGTGCTTTGTTGGGGAGGGTTGCGTGTTCCCTGGGCGAGGATGCATTTAAAGCGCTAGCTAGCTAGCGAGCGTACAATCTAGTATCCTCTATGTGAAACATCCGATTATGTGACCTGTGACCTTCTGTCAGAGTTAAATCCTACTACTGTCAGTAAAACTAGAACTACAGCGCACCAATGTTCGCTTGTGCGTGTGGGAGCCACGTCTTCTCAACAGGTAGGTGCAGCCGCTGGACCGCTCCTATCAACCCACACCCCACGCTCTATATAAACCTTTTCTAGAAAACATAAACATTGTAACCCCACCCCCACCCCCTCAGATCTGGGTGAATGAGGCCAGCAGGCTGGTGTACTTCCAGGGCACCCGGGACACGCCCCTGGAGCACCACCTGTACGTGGTGAGCTATGAGGCCCCGAGCGACGTGGTGAGGCTCACCAAGCCTGGCTTCTCCCACAGCTGTTCCATCAGCCAGGTAACACCCCCCCCCACACACACACACACACACACACACACACAGCTGTTCCAGCAGCCAGGTTAACCCCCCCCCCCCCTCTTTTCTCTCTACAGAACTTCGACATGTTCGTAAGCCACTACAGCAACGTGGCCACGCCCCCCTGCGTCCACGTCTACAAGCTGACGGGCTCAGAGGGCGACCCGCTGCACATGGCCCCCGAGTTCTGGGCCAGCATGATGGAGTCCCCCGGTAAGGCTTTGTTAAGGGTTTATTAAGGCTTTAAGGGCCTCTAGCATGATGGAGTCCCCCAGTAAGGCTTTGTTAAGGGCCTCTAGCATGATGTAGTCCACCGGTAAGGCTTTATTAAGGGCCTCTAGCATGATGGTCACCCAGTAAGTCTTTGTTAAGGGCCTCTAGTAGGGTTGTGCGATATACGAACAACATCTACCGTTTGATATTGTGCTTTATCGTTTATATCGTGATGAAATTCACACTCGTACTGCAATGATTTTCATCATTAGGAGTGTCTGTGTTTTGCGCGGATTACCTTAATGCATTACTCTTGTGTTGTACTTACAGTAACGTAACGATATTTTTGGTCAACTCTCTGCTGCCATCTCTCTCCTAGCTGAGCTGCGTGCGTGCGTGCGTGCGTGCGTGCGTGCGTGCGTGCGCGCGTGTGCGCGTGTGTGTGTGTGTGGAGTGGGCCCTGCCCGCAGAGAGCACGGCTCGTGATCAGAGAAACATTGGTGAGGCAGATTCATCCTGAGTCTCATGATCGACTCTTTTTAACCTGCCAGCCTACAAGCTGTATGTTCTGTATATATCGGTGCTACTGCTCTGTGTCTGTGACTCCTGCGCCGCTTGTTTGTTCATTTCTTATAAACGTGTACAAATATGACCCATAATTCCCCCTGTAACGTCCTCTTTATTTGAAAGCAGAAATGAACGCAGCAAGGGTTTAATTTAATATTGTGCAATACTATATTGAGATGTGCAACTAGAAGGGGTATTACCAATAAGCCTTTAGGTCACTGTCGACTAGCTTCTTTGTCACATATGGATGGATGATTCTGTTTGTACGCTGTGTTGTTGTTTATGCAGCCTGCGCTGCCTTCTATTGTAGCGCCTGTCTGCAGAGCAGATATGTTACCACCAAGTGTGGATTTATTTATTTGTCCTGAAGCGGGACAATCAGTACAGGGATGTGCTCTTAACCCCGGACACAGCAAGCGTGCAGCAGCGATGTAGCGACCAGAGACAGCCAATGTGATTCAGCGGCTTGAAGCGGCGGCGAGTTAACAGTCAGCGACAATGTTCAGCTACAAAGCGCTGGAGGACGAGCAGATCGCTTGCAGTCTGTCCAGGGTTTTAGGCTCACGTTGAACGTCTGTTTGCATTGACATTTACACGTAACGCATTTAGCTTTTTGTCCAAAGCAACACAGTACGTGTCAATAGATGAACGGGTCCCAGCAGCAATCGTAAGCAACCAATAGCCTAAAACCATTGCTTAATTTCTAAGAGCAGGACGGAAGAGATCTTATTTACTTTATAAGAGAGAAGCTAAAATGATATCCTTAATGAAATAAAGGAATAAAGGATAGAACGTGATAGAAAACATGAGTTAAAGAGTGTTATGAGGCAGAGAGGGTGGCTTTTAACAGCAGAAGATGTTTCAGCTGTCCTGACTGAAACAGTCAACGTTTGAATAGCATTAAGCAGCTTTTAGCTAGCAAATATGCCTCCCCAACTCTTTGCTGGTGCTGGAGAAACATGCCAGCGCATCTGTTCCTTCCCATCGGGGGTTAAACCCTCCCTGCGTTCCGTCTGTGGTGTTGTCCAGGTTGCCCCGGCGATTACAACCCGCCAGAGATCTTTGACTTCCCGGGAAAGTCTGGCTTCCAGCTGTACGGCATGGTGCACAAACCCCACAACCTGCAGCCAGGCAGGAAGCACCCCACCGTGCTGTTTGTGTACGGGGGTCCCCAGGTCAGATGCCCCCCTCTCTCCTCTCATTTCCTCTCCTCTCTCTTCACTATCATCTATCTTCCTCTCAACCTCCTCTCTCTCTCTCTCTCTCTCTCTCTCTCTCTCTCTCTCTCTCTCTCTCGTCATCACCACACCATTGCATCGCCAAGGAGATTGCCTCTCAACAGAGCTTTGTGCGTGTGTGTGAGCAGGTGCAGCTAGTGAATAACTCCTTCAAAGGGATGAAGTACCTCCGTCTGAACACGCTGGCGTCCCTGGGCTATGCCGTGGTGGTGGTGGACGGCCGGGGCTCCTGCCAGCGTGGCCTGGAGTTCGAGGGAGCGCTCAAGAACAAGATGGTAAAGATGGCCGCCTGTAGGGTTACAGTAGTGTCGCAGAGCCAGCCTTCTGGGACACAGCGCTGGCTAACTGCCCACACGATGCATATCACTGTTTGCGTGGATGCTTAGCAATTAATCCACTAGAGGGCAGCAGACTATATAGAAATGAACGACAACAAGGTGGATCGGATCTAACGTTGTGGGAGCGCAGCACATATTAGTGTGTGTGTGTGCGTGTGTGCGTGTGTGCGTGTGTGCGTGCGTGTGTGCGTGTAATCCTCACTACAAACAGCGCAGCCTAAATAAGTGTGTGTGTGTCCCACAGGGCCAGGTGGAGATCGAGGACCAGGTGGAGGGTCTGCAGTACGTGGCAGAGCGGTTCAACTTTGTGGACCTGAGCCGCGTGGCCATCCATGGGTGGTCCTACGGCGGCTTCCTGTCGCTCATGGGCCTCATCCAGAGACCCAACGTCTTCAAGGTGGGCCGCCCTGCTTCAGAGACAGAGTCCTTTCTGTTCCCTGAAAGCTGGAGTCAGCAACGCTGGAGAAAAACATGATATATGTGTTATGATATCTGAACTCAAAACAAAAGCACCTCTTCCTTCAGTGCCGCAGGGCGTTCCCTTCCTCCTTACACTTGGCTGCGGACCTCTGTGGTTTTAACAATGGATGCCACGAACGTACTTAGCTTGGAAGGTGGAAGTACCGGCTTCTAACCTAGCACTGGGTTTAGTTTCATTGGGGAGCCTTTCTGCTGCGTGGTGCCAGCTCAACATTGCTTTCCACTGGGCAAACGTTAGGGTAGTACCAGGTACTGCGAGACCATGTAGTTGAAAAGTGCCATTAGTGTCCAAGGAGTTTAGTGACACCTGGTAAGGCCCGTCAAGACACCCGAGCACCTTCTTATTATGACCTTCCTTTGAGTGTGAAACAGCAGTCACAGTAATGTCTGTATGTGTTGTGCAGTTTTCCTGTACAGCCACATGGTGTCACTGTTGGCTAATACTTCTCATGAAGCATGTTTTTCTTTTAGACAAATGAGTGTACATGGAAACAAGAAAAACAACATGGTAACAAACATGTTAAGTTGTAGGCTAGGCCTAATTTAGGTGACACTGGTTTGACCTGCTCACTGTTGTTTGCAAATTGGGTAATCTCTTTGACGTTATAAAGGTGTGAATTTAAGATATAAACACTTGTCATATTCAGGCAGCAGCTTTTCCTGTGTGCGATTTAAAAAAAAAAGAAAAAAAAAAAAAAAAAAGTGTCCAATATCTATAACAATCCCAGGATCGCTGACTCCACCTTTTAATCCAGAGAAATGTACAATGTGCACAGCTACTTGCATTAAGGAGCAGGTTAGACATGTTGCTGTTGCTATTTGTCTTCCAGCTCTATAACTGATCGAGCATGTTAGCTTAGCTAGGTGTTATGCTAAGCTACTTCCACAACGCTTTCTCGACCCCACGCCACTCTGCAGTGTTGTGCCCCACACCGCTACACTGTCCCACCTCCCCCACCCCACCCCACTTACCCCAAGTGTCTCCACCCCACCCACAGGTGGCGATCGCTGGGGCGCCCGTGACGGTGTGGATGGCGTACGACACTGGCTACACCGAGCGCTACATGGACGTGCCGGAGAACAACCAGCGTGGCTACGAGGAGGGCTCTGTGGCGCTGCATGTGGACAAGCTGCCTAGCGAGTCAGTCATCACACTGAGTTATCCCTGGGCTATCCATAGCTGTGGTCCTGGGCTATAGGCTAATAGTTAGCCCTGGGCTATCCCTAGCTCTGGTCCTGTGCTATAGGCTAATAGTTAGCCCTGGGCTATCCCTAGCTCTGGTCCTGGGCTATAGGCTAATAGTTAGCCCTGGGCTATCCCTAGCTCTGGTCGTGGGCTATAGGCTAATAGTTAGCACTGGGCTATCCCTAGCTCTGGTCCTGGGTAATAAGCTAATAGTTAGCCATGGGCTATCCCTAGCTCTGGTCCTGGGCTATCGGCTTATAGTTAACCTTGGGCTATTTCTAGCTCTGGTCCTGGGTAATAGGCTATGGGTTATCCCTGGGCTATAGGCTAAGAGTTAGCCCTGGGCTAGCCTTAGCCCTAGTCGTAAGACAAGAATTAGCTCAGGAGGAGTTGACCCTGGGGTATCTTAATAAATCCCCTTTACAACAACTATAAGGCCACGACTCAATGCAAATAGTTTGTTAATGATGAATACGTGTCTAAACCAGCTAAGTGCAAATTGCTTAGTTAGACCTAGGATGGGTGTTAAAGGCAGGTCCCATCAAGGGGACCCAGTCAAGGGCACAACGCCGGCAAGCCCAAGGCTAAAGTCTGGGTTGGCCTACTTTGGAATGTGTCAAGATGGTGCCGCTGTGACAGCTTTCTTAGCCTGGAGCTAAGAATGTTCTAAGAACGCTTTTAGCCCTTGGCTAAGTGCAGTGTGAGAGACAATTATAATCAGGTAATCTAGCAGACGCTTTTATTTAAAGCCACTTACATTCAGTACAAGGGGCAGACATACAGGGAGTATAGTTGATAAGTATTGCAAGCAGCAGGTAAGGGCATCTTGCATTTATTCCAAAATATTTAATGCTAGGCTTAGACAGGTTCAGGGTCCGCGTGTACCTCCGCAGGCATGTCACCTGACCCTGCAAGGGCGTGGGTTGTGATGGGGGGGGGGAACTATGCGATTGCAGACCAAGTCAAGCCACGTATCTCTTACAGTGTGGCCTCTAGAGGCCACCAGGGGTAACACACACACACACACACACACGCACACACACAGAGGCCACCAGGGGTAGTGCATTCCAGACATCTCGAAAGTCGAGAGTTTCCAACTTCCTACTAGAAAACAATAGAATTGAACGCCACTAAAAGACGGAGTTCCTACTTTGTGAACTCGGGGCAGATCTGCCTCGACTTTGAGGAAAATTTCAACTGGGAAATAACTGACCACCTCGTTTTAGTTTCCTTATGCGTCCGGCCGGCTCTGACGGCCGTGTTCTCTCTCCTCCTTTCAGGCCCAACCGTCTGCTCATCCTCCATGGCTTCCTGGATGAGAACGTTCACTTTTTCCACACCAACTTCTTGGTGTCACAGATCATCCGCGCTGGGAAACCCTACCAGCTGCAGGTGAGCCGACGCCTGCCGTCTACTGAATGTTGCATCATAGTGCGTATACCCACGTTCTCGTTGATTTAAATGTAGATGCTGTGATCTAGATCAACGGGATGCAAATGAAAACTTTTAACTGCTCTGAATGCATGCGCACATGCCGTGCAAAATGCACATTTGGCTGAGTTTCTGTTTATGCTGCTGCTTTAAATTTAATTTTGTACATTGATGCTTATTCATATCTCCCATAGCAAAATCATGTAAATCTAAATATTGTTTAACATACTGTGCATTGCAGCTGCCTTAATCTCAATGCACCATGGTGTAAATAGTCTAGAAACATGAATGTACACTATTGAACTTCTATTTATTGAACATTTGTACAAATTGCCCCAACTTGTCAAAAATAGTGGGATAGCCATGTGTTGCATTAATATCTAAATGTTTGCCCCAACATGTCCACATATTGAGCTAACAATGTGTTGAATTGATATGCAAGTTTTGCTCCAACATGTCCACATATTGAGCTAACCACACATGCAGTATATAGCCATATATGTGAGTACAGCGATGTATAGCATAAATATCTAGGTATTGTACTAACATGTTATCATATATTAAGCTAATCAACTATATAGCCCTCATACGTATTGAGTTAACAATGTGTTTCCTATAGCCACATGTAGCATGTAACAAGTTTTTCTCTAGTATATTGAGCTATAACGACTAACGTACTGCATAAATATTGGAAGTATTGCTCTAGCACATTTGAGCTAATCAGGTGTAGCCCGTTTTAGCTTATCACTTACAGCAGTTTAAACTAACCAGGTGTAGCATGTTTAAGCTAATCACGTGTAGCAGGTTTAAGATAATTACATGTAGCACATTTAAGCTAAATACATGTAGCACGTTTAAGCTAATCACGTGTAGCAGGTTTAAGATAATTACATGTAGCACATTTAAGCTAATTACATGTAGCACATTTAAGCTAAATACATGTAGCACATTTAAGCTAATCACGTGTAGCAGGTTTAAGATAATTACATGTAGCACATTTAAGCTAATTACATGTAGCACATTTAAGCTAATCACGTGTAGCAGGTTTTAGATAACCAGGTCTAGCAGGTTTATGCTAACCAAGTGTAGCACGTTTAAGCTAATCACGTGTAGCACGTTTAATCTAAGCATGTGTGTCTGGTCGTCCCCAGGTGTACCCTAACGAGCGACACAGTATCCGCTGCCCTGAGTCGGGGGAGCACTATGAGATCATGCTGCTACACTTCCTACAACAATACCTCTGAGAGGAGCCCCGGGAACGTGGGCGAGTTGGGGGGGGGGCAGTGGTGGAGGACGTCAGGCTGGCTCTCCGCCACCCCAAAACAGCCCCCTCGTTAGCATGCCCACCCTGTCAGTCACTATCAGAGACTATCAGAGACCCTCGTATCTATGAACTGGACATATCGCTTGTCATGTACTCCCTCTTTTGACTCTGTCTCTCTTTGTCCTCCCCCATTTCTCCCTCTTTCTCCCTCCATCATTATTTGCTTCAGGAGGGCGGAGATATTGGTGTCTCTCTGCTTGTTTGTTTGCTTTTAAGGGGGGGTGGGGGGACAGAGCGGAGAGGTATATATGTTTAGAAATATGAAATGTCCTCCGGATGCCCGGCCGTGTGACACATCGCTCACCCTCGCTCACCGTACGCAGTGATGACGGGCTTTGCCAAACGTTAGGGTTTCTTTTTATTTAAAAGCGTTCCCCTCCACCTGGCAACCTCGTTTTATTTGCTGGTGTGTGCGTGCGTGTTGGGGGGGGGGGTGGCAGAGGTGTAAGATGAAGCGTGACGCCCGTAACCCTCTGCAGTATGTATGTACGCACAACACACTCGCACGAGGAAGATGGAAGGGGAAAAGGGAAGAAATGCCCCGGGCTCTTCCTCCATTGCCTCATTTTAAGTGTGTTGTCTAAAATAAACATGTCTTTTTTATGGATTTTTATTCTTTTGAGTGTTGACGAGACACTTTCTTTTTTTTTTCTTTCTCCCTCCCACCCTTCCTTCCCATCTCTGAAGTAGTGTCTGGATTGCCTTTCTAGGAACTACTTCCTAATATTTGCCAAAGTACCTCTTGACTCGCCGTTAAGCTGGTATTTCCATGTTTTTTACTGCAGTATAGACAGCAGATGGGTGAGCACTGGAGTCTCACAACAGCTTTGTACCACTACAACACAATTTGTACATGATACTGAATAAATGTATGATGGAATCGCTTTCTTTTCATGGCACTCTTTGTGGCATCTTGCCCGTGGCCCTCTGGGAGTCACTGGATTTGTATTTGCATGTGATGGCCTGCTGTGTGCAGTACCACACAAGAACATGTTCATATTTATTAATAACTAATAATTATTAACAATGATTATTTTCACCTGTGATCTGATAGTTTAAACAGCGAGAGAGGCATTATAAACACTTGGGTTATAAGTATACGTCAATATCGAGAGCGCTTGCTAACGTAGAACGCTTCGCCCCCCCACAATGCATTGCGAAGGCTAGGCTATTGTTATTGTGGAGCAGCGTGTAGTGGTGCGGCGTTGTTGTTCTATTTACGGAGCCCAGGTAAGGAATATTTTCTGCACGCACAGAGAACCGGCAGCTAGGGGACTGCTTGGAGATTTTAGGTGAATTTGACGAAGTGTATTCGCTTACAAATGCTTACTATAGCTTAAGAGTCTCTTCTGGAGGTGCCGATTAATAGGTTACCAGCCATGGCAATCTCACAGTTGCCATAGACACCTGGGATGGACACTCCCCCGCAGCCCTTCTCTTCCCACCCCCCTGCGCATGGTCAGAAGATTGATGCCATGGCACATCAACAGCACATCAGAGCTGCCTGGTCTTCCACTCCAGCAAGCGTAATGGTCTTCTGCTGGTTAGCGCAGGGCAGGTACACCGTGTCCTAACTGGATGCGATGGCAAGTGAGCGTTGCCTCGGACCTCTGTCCACACTTCCGTTAGAACATGTAAACCAGGGCTATTCAACTCCGGTCCTGGAGGGCCGCTGCCCTGCATGTTTTAGATGTCTCCCTGCTGCCAACACGCCTGATTCACATGACTGGGTTGTTGGAAGCCTGATAACAACCGTTCATTGGAAACACATTGCCAAGGCTGAGCTTGTGTTGTGTGCTCTGCACCCATTTGTTCTCATGTAGTAAATATATTAGCTTACAATTGCTTACTATACCTTTTTAATATGCAAATGGAGGTATAATGTATAATAAGATAAAGATTAAGGTACCATTTTCTAAATAAAACCTCCCAAAGACTGGCTGCATGCAGTTAAGCTCACTCTTCCAGTTCAGAAACGAGCTTGGTCTCAACCCAGTTCCCAGTTGGGAAGATCACCGGGGATTTATTTATATCTCCCTTTACCAGAAGCAACACGTTTCGATTCCAGCTTTTGTGGTTATTGCAGCTACTTATTTTAAATTGACCAACCAACCCACCAAACTGAAGTGAAATGCACCACTTGATGAACCAGCAGGTTGAAACTCTTGAAACTATTTAAGTTTGTTCTCACCATCCATTAATCATGTCCGTTTGCAGCCAGGCATGTCAAGCAATCTCATACATAATATATAGATGCTGGATTTATAACCCTAGCCTTGGATGAGACATAATTCCTGCAATTCTTTCATTATCTTTACAGTTGATATTCCAGAGAATGCTTGTGGCTCATATTGCAAAAGGAATTGGGCAGACACTATTAAAATGCAAGCAAAATGTAAACATTGTATTGGAATCTTTTCAAAGACTTTATACACTTCTAAATATTTAATGAAACAAAGGAAACGACACTATTTTCAAATACCTAACACCTAAGGGAATATATAATTGTCTCATTTGAATAGTTTCTAAAACAAGATGTGTGTTTGTTGCGTTGTCTTGGGATGTATCTGCACTAGGGTGCCACAAGGTCTAGTAAGTTTAAGATCGGTCGGGAACGTTCCTCACTTAGGTGCCAATGCCAGACAGGGTTATGCCAAGATCTGATTTAACCCCTGCCTTCCTGTGCCGTCATGAGCTGCAGATGAAAGTGTCAATATGTCAGGACATTGGGTCAAGATGTAGAGCGGAAAGGTCAAGTTAGTTTGTCATTGTGGTCTTAAAAATATCATTTGATAATTTTATTTTGGTGTAATGTTGTAGTAGTTGTTGTTGCAAAATTCAGTTAGATCATACAATAAAAGAGGAAGCAAAATCTGTTAAAATCTGTTTTATTGGCTCACGTTCGCCATCAGTTATTTTCCCTAAAAAAAAAAACATTTAAATCTTGGATAGATAAAACATAAATTATAAACAGCACCAGAAATATATATATATATATAACTATATAGATTTTGTTTTTACAGTATATAAATATAACCAAAAAAAAACTACAAAGATACTTAAACAATAAAACCGACAACGTTCCGATAATATACAATAGATTAAGTTCCTGCAAATAATATGTACAAAAATATACCACTTAGATTTATGATAGTCAATATGACTTTTAAGTTTTTCAAAATCTAATAACTTGTGAAATTAAGTTGCAGGCAAATTGTATTATTATTCTTACAAAGACTGGAATAATTTGTTGTCTATAAATGGCAATTGTGGTTTTAGTTAAAGAGCCACTTATCCCAAAATTATACTTTAACACATTTAACAAGTGTAATTGTAAAAATGATTTATCGCTACACATAATGCTTTTATAGTCTAATGCCATTGTGTCTGTGGAAAACAAGTAGGATTTTGCTACCACATCCGTCCGCACCATGTGGGCTAGTGCCCATGTGGCATAATGCGCCACTACATATATGAAAGGCAGTTTGAGCTTTCAATTCAAAAATAGAAAGAAAGATATCTTGTATAAAAAATAAAGAACACAATCACAGTTAACCTCTAAGAAATGTCCCATGTATAAGATTTCTGGCAATGAGTCTCAACATGTCAAAATGCCTCTGCCACACTAAGCACACAGGCCAGAATAAGCCTTGAGCAGTATTTACCCCAGATTTACCCCCCCACCGAAGGGGCAGGAGGTGGGGCGAGCACATTGGGCTCTTGCCTCATGGCTTGGATGTGGTCTCGGACACCCCCCAGCCACACCTAGCTCACGAACCTCTAGAGTCTCTCTCTCTCTGGAGGAAGCTTCAGCTGGCCCTCAAACGTCAAGGTTGCCATGAGGAGAAAAGCAACAGTTTACGCAGGTTTCTCTTTCAGGGGTCGTTCTCTCTGTCACAAGGTCTTCCTTGCTGGGAGACAGCCGGTTGAAGTACAGGAAGGAAGGGAAAATGCCCAGAATCTATCGATCTATCCTTCGCCACCTTTCCGTTACATTACAATTTATCTCGCTTTTCCCATTTACGCTTTTTTCTCGATTTCCACGGGGGCTATCATCATGGCCGTGGCCTTCAGAGGGTAGTACCGGCCCCTCCAGGCCTTCCAGAAGATGCCCTGCTTCCTCTGGTGCCTCTGTTTGGGGGGCTGGCTCTGGAAGTATCTGCCGTTCAGGTTGGACTGGCCACAGCTACTGAACCACCAACCGCCTGCGAGACAGAGTGACACTGTTAGCATACTGAGCTAAAGTGTTAGCATACTGAGCTAAACTGTTAGCATACATAGCAACACCATTAGCATACAGAGCAATGGCATTAGCATACAGACCTATAGTGTTAGCATATGTAGCAACACCGTTAGCATACAGAGCCATAGTATTAGCATACATAGCTACACAATCAGCATACAGAGTGACAGCCTTGTTAGCATACAGAGCAATGGCATTAGCATACAGACCTATAGTGTTAGCATATGTAGCAACACCGTTAGCACACAGAGCTATAGCATTAGCATACAGAGCCATAGTGTTAGCATCTCGGGAGCTGGCCTTCAACCTTCAAATTCTATGCTAGTGCGAAATGCGTTGAGCCAAGACATACCGGAGAGATGCTGAGCGCAGCTGCCGTCACTCTTCTTGTCGTTGTCGTGGTCACGAGTGGAGAACGGCAGCCCGGAGGCGGAATCCGTCGTCAGGGAGCGCTCAAGGTTTCCGACGGCACCGGTCCCCCCGGTCCAAAGCGTGTACTGGGTCTCCTTTCCCCCGAGGCGGAAGGGGAGTCGAACAGACTCCACCTCATGCCTCCAATCGCCTAACTTGACCTGGAGGATGTAGTTGCCGTTTTTGGACACAGAATGAATCTTTTCGAGACCCAACCAGAAATCTCCTAGAGAATCGAAAAGAGAAAAGAAGGTCAAATAAATACCCTGTAAGTCATATATACAAAACACCAATTGTCACTAACGGTGAGTGAGGCTAATAATAATTCTACCGGGTTGGGCCATAGGGACAGGCTTTTCTAAAGCCACCTTAATGTTAGAAGCAATCTTGGTTACGCGAGATCCAATTTAGCGCTCAACGCGCTCTTGGAACCTAGCCTATCGTATGACGCAGAGAGGAGGATATTTACCCAGGAGGTTGCCAAATCCACTCTGGTAAGGCTGCCATAACTGGTCAAAGTCCACGGAGCCATCTAGACGCCTCTGAATCACTGTCCAGCCGCCGTCTGAAGAGAGAAGAAGTGGCGGCCATGGATTAGTGGCGTCCACTCTGTTAGCACGGAGCAGGAGTATGCTGCGTTCACACAGGCAAACCGGTAGAAGCCAATTTGGCCATGCTGCACTCATCCACTAACTACTAATGATACGCAGAATAAGCTCTTGGGCTACTGTTACTGAGAACCAATGATAATCAGATGCTGTCAAAATGGCTACACAGCATACATTGAAGAGGAGAGCTGAACGTACCGGCTGTCATTTCGCAGAAGACGCTGAAGGGTTGGGATCTTGGCGGCTGAATGACGTAGACCCCGCTAGCAGTCTCCCCTCTCAGGAACAGCTCATGGCAGTCGGACACCATCTCTGGAAGAAAGGAACAACGTTAACAACCAAACTTTAGGTCCACACAGCTTTGCTGATCACTGATCCGCCAAATGCAACGTTCCAAAATGTATCTACACTCGTTTCCATTTAACCGTCAAGGATTGTCTTGTTTGTCACATGTTACTATTTTGAGGGAATATAAGAAAGTAAAAGATTCCAAGTCGGGTTTTAAAAGTAGGTCATATACTGTAAATAGATGCAGTGTTTGCAAATAAAGGCAGTTATCGCTCGTCTTGGCGATAACCCTGTTGCTGTACAAGTGTTTCAACCAGCCACAACAATAGAGATGGAGGGAAGCAAGCAAAGAAAGAAAGGGAATAATAAAACGGGGGGGAAAAGGGGAGGGTGAAAACTCCCTGGCTTGGAAACAAACACGACCTTTCCCCCAGTTCCCAAAGAAAAAAACCCCTCCCATTCCCATAATAAAGCCTGTCTTCCAGTACACACGACTACTCTTGGCATCCAGCCCTCCCCCCTCCCCACCCACCGCAACCCCAGCCGTGCTTCACGTGCACAGCAGCCAGCCCGTGACGTGCGCTTGCATGGCCATGGCATGCACAGGCAGTGCTGGGAGAGAGGTGGGAGGTGTGAACAATGTTGTGCTGCATCAACATGGAACACAAGCGGCAAACGCTCTCTGGATGGCGCGGGCACACAGCAGTTGCTACAAACGATTTCATTAAAACATATTCAATACAATTAAATAGCGGGATATGTTTCATGTCGTTATTTTAGTATTCTAGTGTTGTTGCACCATAAGTATTAGCTTATCGTTGTTGATGTTTTTCTCCATGTGTGAGAGAGCTAGGAACATCCAATTGCAAAAAGTGTAATTATTTTAACTTTGGACGGCATTCCTTTTGCCGTTGACGTAACCAACTCGTAATTTATGCTGCTGAAATATGTGGCACTTCGTGCCAGGGACAATGTATGTTTAACGTTACAGATTAAATTATAAATAAATAAATCAATTAATAAATAAATAATAAATTGCTTTCTTATTTTTGGTCAACTATTGGACAAGTTTAACCTTCAATTTGAACGTACGGTAAGGGAATCGAGAGGCGAGGACCATCGCCTGACCAACCCCAGATCACTGTACCCCCGTGTGCCTTAAGAGGGACATGACTGTAACAACTACTAATAATCACCGTCACAACAAGCTAACGCATGAAGCTGTGGAAAATAATAGCGATTTAAACTGCCAACTAATTAAATGTATCGAAGGAATAAACACCTGCTTAGTGCGAGACCCCAAACTGCAGCTGTTAATAAAACAATGGTCCAAACATGTGAAAAGGGGTAAGGGATGGTTTATCCTTTGAAAATGATACGACATCAATGAATAATGATGTTTAATGATGAATGGGTCTGGACTGGGTGGATTTATCGTGTTTTCCAGGGAAAACCGCAGGTAGATCGAGGCCAAAGACCCAACTGGGTGACCTTTCTTCCAATGCCACGAACTCCGACGGCCACAATGAGTTTTTTTCCTATCCGTCTCTATCCTGGGGGGGCTGGGCTGTCCTGACCTTTGACACACTTGTTCTCCACCACAGCTGGGGAGTGGAAGCCCTGGAGCCATGGAGGTGTGGGTGCATGCATGGGGGAGGGGAGGAGAGGTGCGTATGTCTCCCTGACAGATCTAGGGGAAAGGTTACGCATTCTTGTGTGATGTACTACAAGTGATGGTTTCATGTGAAATATGTGAGGAAAGTGTGTGTGTGTGTGTGTGTGTGTGTGTGTGTGTGTGTGTGTGTGGGGGGGGGTTGTCTTCAGAACACTCAAGGATGTGTGTACAAAGTTCATAGACAAAAATGAAGCACGTCTGATAAGTGAGTAATCCCTTTCTTACACTGTTTTTGTTTTTGTGTTTTTTTTTTACATGACCCTGGCTCTGTTGAACCCTTCCCTGGCTGGCATCCAGCCAGCAAGTCGTGTGTCTTGTAGGGAATTCCTCCTGATATCAGAATGTCGTGGCAAGAGGCTTTATTTGAATCTGTAAAGGACAAATGAACCCAGCGCTCCCTGAGCCTGGTTCACCTCTCACACACTAGGCACGGCTCTATAGGCCACATCAATGACGTCACAGTCTATACACTGCTGTGCGTTGGACTGGCTGAGTAACACGGTTTAAAAATACAATGTGTTGTTTGATCGATTACCTGCACGGTTTCCACGTGCAAATAGGCACACATTTTGGTAGAAGGTACTTGTATTGGTCGGTTATGGTTACTGAGGAGGGAGAATTGTAGGCTGTTGTTTGATTTTATGTTGAGGCTTCTTTACACAGAGACATCTCTCTTTTCATTTCCTCATCTCAAAGGCAAAGAGGTGAAATCAGAGCAATAAACAGTGGGCTTACAGTACACCACACAATTCTGTCTGATCTCGAGCTGGTCTGCATCCATCAGCTCGGAAGAAAGAAAGGCTTTATGAGAAGTAGACCATATATAGTCCTGAATAAACCAACCATTTACCCTTTTGTCAAAGAACGCTACGCTACAGCACTCAATGCATGAATTAGCCTCATTTGGGAATCAAATGAACGTATGCATTTATAGCCTATAACGACCATCAACAATTTTTTACTTTTCTGAAAGAATTTTAAAGCGAATTTTCAGCCCTTTAACTTTACATTTTGCTAATTTACACAGGCGAATATTTCAGGGCGAGAATTTGAAAGCAAAACAGAATTCTTGAGTTCCTTATTTAATTATATTCCATTTTATTTTAAATGGTCACCTTTTCCAGAATTGTGCATTTTGCTTTAGAGACATTTCCACCAGAAAGATGCACATAAAAAGCACCAGAATTCAGGAAATTAAAGTGTTTGACGCTAAAAACATCCTGACTGCCTGCTTAACACGTCCCCTTACCAATGTTTAAACAAGAATTAAGAATTAACTACAGATCACATTCTCATTAGGGGCTGAAAGGTCTGATCCAAGAACCCCCCCTGCTATGGAAGCTACATGAGAAAGTTTATCATTTCGTGGATATTGGCCAATTGGGCGTTACCATGCATATTGCTCTAAATTACCTGTTGGGTAGTTAGATTGATATTAATTGGCATGGAGTTAATTCTCTCTCAGGCCTTACTTAAACATATGGCGTATCGCACCGGGCGTCAGGTTTGATTTGGTCTACTTAGGTAAAGGCGACGAACGAGGATGAACGAGGACGAACGAGGACGAACGAGGACGAATGAGGGATTTCGAACGCATCTCGGCTTTACTTACCGACTGGGGAGTCGCGTTGCTCAACGGTGGCCGTTTGCGTCGTGGCTGCTACGGTCTTGCTGTTCTTGAACGCGGTCCTCTCTCGGGTATGCTGAACCTGAGTAATTAATTTGACAAAATGTTTGAAAACGAGCGTGTTAAAATAAAGCATATGTAAATGTACAAGGTAGCCTATATGAAGGATAGCGCGCACATTATTGTGTTCCTCGGCCTACCTGGTTTTGTAGGGCTTTGATGCGCATGTTCTGTTTATCCAGTTTATTCTGCTGGGTGCGGATTCTCTCCATCAAGTCGTCGATGCGCTTGTTCTGGCCCTCCAGGATCAACTGGGAGAAAACAGAAAGGTACACATTAATTCATAAGCATATGCCTATAATAATATATGCCTATAAGCATATCTACCATGGCCTGATAGGCTATATGTAATTTATCGCATACAGGCATACAACTTTTAACTGCCTGGTAGCTCTGGTAGCTCTTCGGGGGATCTGATTGAACCAGGGTGAGCACATGGTCATAAGACCACATATTTTGACTAACCAGAGCATAGGCCTATCTCATGTGTTGTTTTTGCCATTTAATTAAAACGTGGCTTGTCTGTACACATTCCTCCACCGCCATGGCAGACGGTCACGACATTCTCTTTCTCCAACCGACCGCGGTTGTTGCGTAACTCGCCCTGCGCGGGGATTTCCATTCCAGCACAAAAGCGTTTTAACCTCCCACCGCAAGGTTGCATTGCGTTGTGGCACGCTGTCGGCTTAATGCCCTAGCCTACTGTCCCACTGCCACGTTTCTAATGACTAATATTGACTCAGGCTACACGCTGACATTTTAAGGTCGCAACTTTATGCTCGCCCCCCCCACCGCTTTGTCTAGCAGCGATCAGTCAGTCTGCACGTACGACACGCTTTGCCTCAAAGGACCTCGGCTTCACCCACAGGGGGGCGGGGGCGCGCCCCCCCCCCCCCCCCGATGTCGACGCAGACAACCAGTAAACGATCCCACACAGGTTCACTCCTCTGGAGGTATGCAGGAGACACAGATATAAATATTG